>QVOB01016991.1:0-17191 GCA_014839585.1 Pseudomyrmex concolor | reverse complement strand
TATGATAAACATATTTATTTGGTTTCTTAGATAATAAGAGTATTGTTTTTGTATATGTAATCAAATTATTCTCGACGTTATGCAATAACAAACAAATTTGATTGCCAATTATATGAACATTGATGATCTTCATCAAATGAAATTTATGTGAAATTTAAAAAAACAAAAAAAATAGGAATAAAATATATTTAGCATACGTGCTGAATTTGTATATTTTATTTAAGAAGTTTAAGATCCTTTTAGAAGTTAAAAAAAAAAAATTATGTAATAAAGAATGATATATATGAACATAATTTTTTCTCGGAAAGCGATTATTACTTATATGGCGTTCTAACATATTGAACTATGTCCACATTATAAATTGAAACATATAATCTATTTGTTTATTTGAAACATATAATCTATTTGTTTCAGATTAAAAACAATTGTTCTTTAATCATATACTTGTTGTATTATAGATATAAATACTTTTGCATATAAAAAAAAAAATACATCATTACGAATACTATTATATTCAATGTGAGCATTTATGTAAATTATATGTTAAAAACTAAACGAGATAGCGATATGGTAAAATAAATTAAATTCAAATTGTGCATCCGCGCGCTGCTACACGTTTTGATAAAGTAATCTTTTTTTTTTTTTTTTATTTACTTTTATTTTATTCTCGTTCAGAACCGGTATTTTTGGTTTGGGATGAAGTTTCAAAGTGTAGTTGTAAGGTTGTGTAAATATAAGCGATACATTTTTGTACATACTCATAATCTCGTAAAAACATTTATGAGAAGAAATCTTTTTTCTAAATATTACGTAAGAAAAATTAAAAATACAATGATGTAGATACGCAATAAAAATTTACAATGATTATAAAATAAAATAAACCTTCTTTGTCTATTTGAGAAGATCACGTGATTTTTCAATCATCCACTTATATGCGGAGATATTTCTGCGTATATAACCACTTCACAATATGTAAGGATTTGTAAATCCTAGTGAAACATATTCTAAATGTTTGTTTTTTTACTTTTGTATTTTATAAATGTCTTTTATATACATGTACTATATTTTATTTTTACTCGTGAAAATTTCAATTCCTTTTCCACTACATTGAGTGATCGAAAAGCACGTTTTATAATAAAACTACAAAATAGTTGTAATGAACAAAGAAGGTATCGTTGTGTAGAATATTTGTTTTTTAATAAATAAAGGATAAAATTTTGGAAAACAGGATCACAGAAAGAATTAAATGATTCAATGCGAATAAATTTCTTGTACGAAATTCTTTCGGATTTTTATTCTATCTTAAGAAATTTCTTGAAAATCCTAAGAAACAGTTCTACACAAGCTTGAAAGTATCAACGAGAAAAGCCTATCTTTCGATCTATAGATTGTGTGTTTTTGTTTACAAAGTTACTTCTTTTCGCGGAAATCCAATCCGCCAATCCTGATACAGAACAGCCAATAAATACTATGGACAGGCAATCTTTCGACGTGTATATATATGTATATGTATATTTATATATATGTATATTGAATAAACCTTTATATCGAAAAAAAAAAAAAAAAAAAAAAAAAAGAAGAAAAAATTAACAGAAATTTATTTTGCAAAATTGCGATTTTCTGATGTTCGAAACGAGTCATATCGATGTGTTTGGAAATGTTTGAGTCGTGTCTAAAATTCTCGGTTTTATATTTGTTTTTGTTCTGAAGTTAATATTTCGTACGCGCGTATTTAAAGTTCAAATCAGCGCGTTTTGTTTTTGTGCAAAAAAACATTCAACGATAAAAGATATACGTCACGTGACAAACAATTCAAACGCTTTTAACGGATGTCATTAATCTTCGAAAATCAGAAAAATCAATATTGCAAGTTGAATTACTGTCCATTTTTTCCAATCCGCTCATTATCGCTGGGACGTGATAATACGGATTATATTATTTAAATAGAAGCTTTTCAAAATCTTCGGCTATGTGACGCTTCTTTTGTTTTTCTCGCTTGTAAAACGCGATTCGCGATTTTTTCTCTTCTGCACACGGATTATGTTTCTTAGATGCATGTATGCGATCGTGTAATAACTAAACAATGATTTTATAACTCAAGGAGAATTATGTAAAGAATAATAACAATATCTTATCGAAACAATGAACGAATGAACATAACAAACTATGTTTATATATAAATTACAGTCTAAAAAAAATTAAAATTATAAATGCGGAGAATTTTAAATAAATATCACTTACGTATAAACGTTAACGCAAATCGCAAGAACGTTAAAAATCTCTTTATGAGTATATGATTTCATATAAATCTCTCACTAATTTATGATAGAGAGATAAGTTCGTCATTAGAGTTTTGATGTTAGATAGAATTTATTTCAATTTGACTACGTAACTTGAAAACTCGGACGATAAGAAATGCTTATCGTTCTTCCCTGGTAATTTATATATAAATCAATAAAAGCGAAATTCTCTCTAAACTCTCAGTGAGAACAATATTTTGTATAAAAAGCATATTACTTCTCTCTCTTTCTCTTTCTTTTTTACAAGACCAAGAAAGTATATACACGAGAACGCAATTCCCTTTTCCAAGTTATTCTATAATAATGCTGCGACAATTATTATTTATATAACATTTTTTTTTTTTTTTTTTTTTTTTTTTTTTTTTTTTATTGTAAGAAAGACGAATATGCACAAAAATCCAGTATCGACAGATACTTGTCGTAATATTAAAACCTGGAAAAATTCAGGCCCCTCGGAGGCTCCTCTGTGTAGCAAACAAAGAATTTATATTACAAGGCACCGCATATATACAATCTATTAGAAAGTTAAATTATTAGACAAGAGAAAGTAAACGTTCCTTTTTGCCAAATTCCTAATCGAAGGAAAAAATTGATCTACAATATTCAACAAGTACATTGTCAAGAAAGTAGTAAACTTGGAATAGTCTGTACAACATATATATGTATATATATATGTATATATAATATTTTTAAACAATATACGAATCAAATCACGGATGGATCGTAAATAATTCTTGTTCACTGAAAGAGGACTAAAATGTTTCTCCCGATCCGATCGAACGATCGATCAATCGCGTTTGTAATTGACGCCCTTTACTATTCATGCCTTGATTTTTTTTATTACATTATGTGTATTTATCTAATTTTTTTTTTTTTTTTATTTCTCATTTATGTATATTGCTTGATGCCGCGCGATCAGTCAGCTCTGATTGAAAAAAAAAAAAGAAAAAAAAATACGCGCGACGTTGTTCTCGACAGGGAACTAACTTTTTTTTTTTTTTTTTTTTAACTCTTTGCAATCGGGAAACTGTGTTTAGTTGTGACGCAACTTGACAAATATACACATCGTAAATATATATTCGGATAAAATTATTTAATATCGCGTTAAACCATAGCCTATCTATCTAACATCACATGGGATATTTCTCGTTTCTGTTTTTGTTTTCGCGGCTCTTAAATTATTATTAAGTTACTTAAAAACATCGCGCTAATAAAGAGTCACTTAATATTATACACACAAGTCCCTTTCGCGAAATGTTTCAAATTAAGTGAAAACACAGCGGGGAGAGACTGCCTCTTGATAGTGATAAGCAATTCTTTTTATTAATTTAATTAATTTAAATCTCGTTTTTATACACATGGAACATTCTCGTCGCGTGCAAAGAGTTAAATCCGCAAAATCGTAGCAAAAAATTGTTTAATTGCTGCTGTTGCTTCGTTTCTCTCTCTCTTTCTCTCTCTCTCTCTCAGAGTCGTTCAGTGTATTTTCGATCGATGTTTGTTTGATAACAGTAAAGAGTGTTCGTGTATGATTGTTATCACGTAAGAAAAACGTTTCTAGATTCTGCACTCGAGATTACAAACCGTCATTCTTACGTTTCTTCAGTAAGGAATACGGTCTTTTTTTTTCGAGGCATGGCGGGGAGGAAAGGGTACTTTTAAATATATAGAAAATGCGCGAGAGGATTGTTCGAGAAATAAGTAACGACGCGGAGGGGAGATATGTAGAAATTATTATCGTGTCGAATTGTGTCATTGAAAAAATAATGCGGCAAAAGATGCGTCGGTTCTAGCACCTCGAGTTTTTTTTTTTTTTTTTTTTTTGTTTAATCCGCGATGGTCGCGCACATCGCAAATAAAAATTTTATACGGAGAAAATGACACAATAAGCCAGTTTAAAACCGTGTACTCGCATGTACATACAGTTGTTAACGTTTCGTTTTAATCACTGAGGTCAAAAAAAAAAAAAAAACTCTTCAATGTTGCGTACATATGTTAGATGGGAGGGAAGGGGTCGGCCACAAAACTGAGGATCGAAAGTGTCGTCGTTCTTCTCGAACCGATCCGTCGTCGATTTTGCGCGCTCTCCCGTTACAAACAAGCCCGAGACGGTCCAATTCCATCGCACACACACACACAGACATAATATCGGTTACGAGAATTTATTTATTTTATCAATAAAGTTTTCCGCATGCGAAAATGGACAAACGCCACCACGTATATGTGTGACACGCTGCGTTTACAATCCAAATACATTTTTCACTCTCCGACGCTGATCTCCGATGAGTTGAAGAGACTCTCCGAGAGATTTACGTGAGTTACGTAGATTACTGTAATGTACATTACAGCATTAATATATGTATATATATATATATATAACATATATATCAATGTGCGTGTGTATATATCGCAATGTATTACACGTTAAAAAACAACGCCAATAAGAGACAGAGAAGTAAAACACGTCCTTTTCCCGTGGAGAAAACACGGATTGCAAACCGCAGCGGGTAGCGAATGGGTTCCACTTTCGTCATAAAACGGGAACTCGAATCACGACTAACAATATCCACGATTATGTGTCCGCGAGAGACTATTTACAGATTAAATACACGAGGAATTTTATTCTTATGGAGAGTTTTTCTTCTCGCGCTGATACACGCGCGCGTTCGTTTTGAATATAGCGATATAAGTCAATCTCTCTTTCTCTCTCTCTCTCTCTCTCTCTCTCTCTCTCTCTCTCTCTTTCTCCTTAATCATTCACACGTTCACCCTGTGTCGACCTGACATTCTCCGCAAAGCACAACTCTCTATTATTAAGTTTCTACTTGTTTCCTAAGTGTTTCTATCGATCATTGTTCCAGCAGTTCGTAGCCGAAAAAGGACGGCTTTTGTCTCTTTCTATCGTTCGTCACACTTCGTGTCTTTCTCGGAAAGCAATAAGAACCACAACAGATTGTTCCTTTTATTTTCTTATTTACTCGTCGGACATTTTGCAGCATCGAGATGTTTTCTTTGTTACCTTAAAAATTGGCGAATTTTCTCTATTGTTCCTCCGATATTATTACAGAATAACTCACAACACACACACATGCGCACACATTCTCTCTCTCTCTCCCTTTCTCTTTCACTATTGTGCAGCTTGACTACATACAGAGTCAAGCCTCTCTTTCACTTTTACAATATATATTTCTTCGAAGTCCCACCTTGCTATCTAACAGCTCTTCCGTAGTTTTCTACATCAGTATGGAGCTACAAGGCGACTTGTGGCTTTTAATATTCTCTCGAGACCGCACGTATTAGAACTAGTAACTCTCTCTCTCTGTTCCCTCATTTCTTTGTCGTACCTTTATCGTTCCTTGTCAACGTAGTTTGGAGCTACAAAAGCGACTAGTTGCTTCTTTTATAATATTCTTCCTGAATCGCGCGCGAATCTACGTTGTAAGTACATGCTATCTCGGTGATCGTTCTTTATCAATCTTATTTAATTTTCTGTCATGTCTTTAATTCACCGCTGTGTCGAACGCAACGCCGAGACGATTGACTAATTTATTCTTTTATCGTTTTGTTTTTTGTTTTTTTGTTTTTTTGTTTTTTTTTTTTTTGTTTTTGTTTTTATTTTCGTTCTTTCTTCAACAAGTCTAGAATTGCAAAGTCACTCGTTTTTCTTTCTCTAAGCGCAACGCGACCATTTCCGACTAGTAAATTGTTTTCTTCGACGTCTACAATTTTCTAATTGCTTTTCCAGCAGACGAACTTCTCGCGAATCAAGTAAATTGTTCTATTCAATTATCGTGAACGCTACAATTCTCGAATAACTGTTTCCCCCCCCCTCCCCCCCACATTGCGTGATCAGATCATTTCCTCATTTTCTTCTAAATCAAGTTTCAGAATGACTTTTCTGTCACCTCGACGCTACACACTTCGAAATGCAATTGCTAACTATTTCCACCGACGATTTGTTTTCTTCCTTCATCATCCTGTCGTTTTCTTCCTTGTCTCTCCAAAGATTTTGAAGGCACAAGACGATGTGTCACTTTGTCACTTCTTCGGAATATAATACTAGAACCGTTGACTAGCATCCGTCTTCGCTGTCCTATTCGCAACACTTTCAAAAACAAGTCCTTGAAACCTTGATTGGTTGAAAACTTCCTTCGAGCACAAGTCTTCCTCATCCGCGCGCGCGGATGAACACCTTCTTCGCGAGTTCGTCACTGAATCATCATTTGAAACACATTGACACTGAAAATTATTATTCTATGGAGGCGTTGTCGTCGTAGTGCGAGAATTTGAGGAACACTTGCTCTAGAGTAGTTTGACTAAAGCTGTACTCCTCTATGTCCAGTTCGGCCTTAGCTGTAATCAGAAAGTTTTCATAAAATTATGAATCTTGTCGCGCGAACAACACTTTGCGATAACAAACTTGAAGCTCTAAATTCTGAGCCATTTTTGAGCACAAGAACAACTTTTGTGTTCTTCACGGCTGGCTAGATCGTGCGAAATTTCAAGAATCATTCAACTTCTTATCAAACTGTTTTCCTCACCCTTTTCCAACTGCGTGAAACACTCGGCCAGCGAGGTCACAGCGTGTTGAGGTACGGCGAAGACCAGTCGATCGGCGAAGCTCTCCTCCAGAGAGGCGTCGGGAAAGAGACCGGCGACGAACTCCTTCAGACTGGCGATCCTGTCGCCGGAAGGTGTTGTCGGCGTGCGATCGCCACCCATCAGCTTCATCTCCAGAGTGTAGCCGGCGCCGTAAAGGTTCTTCAGGTGTTGCGTCGAGCCGACGCATCTCAACTCGCCTTTCACCATTATGCCGACTCTCGAACACAGCGCGTCGGCCTCCTCCATAGAATGGGTGGTCAGTATGGCACCTCTGCCACCCTGTTGGCGGATATATTAAAAAAAAAAAAAAAACAACATGTAAGTTCAGAAATCTCCAATAAAATGCTTCTCTTAAGAAAAAAAAACTATTTCCGAGTGGTTAAGAAATGCCTTTGACGTATAGATACGATATACTGACCTGAAAACTAGCGAGGATCGTGTCCCACAGGAATCTCTTCGATTTCGGATCCATACCCGTGCTCGGTTCGTCCATGAGAACCACTTTGGGCCCGCCGACCATCGCCATTGCGAAGCTGAGCTTCCTTTTGGTACCGCCCGAGCATTCCTGGCTCTGTTTGTCGGCGTGTTCGTGGATTTGCAGACCGGATAGATACAAGTCCACGATTCTGTAACAGAAGTTCGAGAGGATAAAGTATTCAATAACGCTTTAAACAGATGGAATCTTAATTAAACGGATGTTCATCATATATAATGCAGAAGAGAACGTTTATTAAAAGATAATACCTATCGATATCGCCCCACGGGACACCGCGAATCGCGGCGTAACACTCGAGATGCTCCCTCACGGTGATGTTCTTCCATTGAGCGTCGTGCTGGGGACAATAGCCCATTTGTTTGAAAGCTTCCGCTATATGACTATTGATATTGTGACCGCCGATCTGCACTCTGCCTCTCGTCGGTGTCTCCTCGGCGATGATGATCTTCATGGTCGTGGTCTTGCCGGCGCCGTTGTGACCCAGCAGACCCAGAACCTCGCCCGGCTCAACCGCCAGCGAGAGATTCCTTACGGCGATCTTGGGCGGTTTCTTCTCGACCTCGTCGCGCTTCGAACAGCAGCCGCAGGACGATCCCTCCTCGCGTTGCCGATATTCTTTTCGCAGATTCTACATTCGGACATTTTGCTCACAATGTGACATCGGAAGAACATATCGCGCGCATTTTCCAATCGCCAATTCTTCTCTCTAGTTTTCACACACACTGAGGTGTTCACACATTATTAAAATTACCTGAACTAATATTACAGGCGGCTCTTGAACGGCCGACGAGGTGATCAGATTGAAGACCCTCTGTCGCTCGTTTTTGACGTCGGCGTCCTCGTGCTCGCCAACGTCCGTGTTCTCGGTGACTATTTCTTCATTCGTGACGTTCTTCTTACGCTACAAAAATAAACATACGCGTAATTCGTAACTTTCTTTCCTGTGAAAAAAAGAAAGGAACAAAAATTCGCGCCAACCTTGAAGAGATTAACATTGCCGCCGCTCTTCTTGATATCCAACAGAAGTAACACGTAGAACCAAAGCGGGATATGTAGCAACACACCGAAAGCCATTATTATGATCTCCGTCGTGAGGTAATCCCACATGGTGAGATGATGGCAGGCGGCGTTGATGGAACACATCAGGTGAACACGTACGACGTAATACACCGCCGCGTACGGCACGTACATGGTGTTCAACAGGGTGAAAACCACGTGCAACGCAAACGCCGCTGTCCCGCCTTCAACAGATAAATGAGCGCGTGACATCTAATCCAAAAATCTACCACCAAACCAAATGGACTTTCTATAAAATAATCTCAATCGTTCGCCACTTACCAACTCCCAGCATGTCGAGGACTATGACGGAAGAGAACGGCAGCAGTCCAACGAAGGTCGCGACGTTTGGCAGAATGCTCTGCGCGGAATCCGTTTTGTCGAACATGTAACTGAGACAGCTCGAGAAGAGAATCGACGCCGGACAGTAAAGCATGAGAAGTGTGCCGAGGGTGATGAGCGCCGGTAGCTCCTGCAGAGAAGGCACGTCGAAGAGAAATATAATGCCGAGGATGCACAAGCAGATAATGATCATCAGGCCGATCAGCACGATGAAGTAGCTGAGAAAGTACACGA
Source organism: Pseudomyrmex concolor (assembly GCA_014839585.1). Lineage (NCBI taxonomy): Eukaryota > Metazoa > Arthropoda > Insecta > Hymenoptera > Formicidae > Pseudomyrmex > Pseudomyrmex concolor. Next base: position 8,161 of record QVOB01016991.1, on the reverse strand, counting down.
AGAACGACAGGCCGTTCACGCGAAGCTGGTTCTTCGATTTGATCTGGCAAAAATGATTTCAAAATATTATTTTTATACGCACGCATTAGTGTTAAAAAATTATTGTTAGCAAATTCTGTACAACAGCTTTTTCTTAGAAACGGAATTGTAATTCTCTTACCTCGCGATCGTAAACCATATCAACCGCTAAAATAATTGGCACCAATACAAAATTCATGCCAATAAAGACAGCGCTACTGGCCGTGCCGATGTTGAACTCCTGGGGTTGCGACGTTTTCTGGAAGGGATGCGTTTTCACTTCGATCGGCGTAACGTCGGTTTTGCCCGAGATCAGTCTGAATATAAATTTATTATTTGCAAAACATATGTATATGTGTTAATTAACAGTCGAGGAACAAATTTAAACTGTTGAATTACATAAGTTTTATATAATCTCTGTTTTTTCGCTTGAACAATCGAACCACGTTGCGCGTTATTCTAATTTGTGTGTTGGATATTTTTTCACACGATAACTCACCTGTGATAAGTGTTGGAGAGGATGTTCACTAAGATCGGAAGGGAATGTTGCATCGTGCTGTTGTACGTGATAGTTAGAGCCATTTGCGGCATGTCGTAATTGCTAACGTTGAACGCGGCTAGATTCGGTGCGATGGTCAGCAAGTCTGCGTAACTGTCATCGTATTCTTCGATAAATTTCACATCCTGAGCTATGCCATTTATGAGGTCGGTGAGGTCAGTTCCGCTACTATTTATGTAGACAATCTTGGTTTTCTCGCCGTATGTTTCTTAAAAGACAATGTTTATTTTATTTTATTTTTTTATCATGTCGACCTTTTCATACATTTGTTAACTTTCTGTTCGACTTACTGCTATTGAGTTCCAACGACTGCATCTTGAGATCCACCGTTTGTATGCTGTGTAAGTAGAGACCGACCGTTATCAGAGCCAGTGGCATGATAATCGTGAAGTACAGCAGCTGAATATTCCTGTAGAGTCTGAGCACTCGTATACGTAGCATGGCGTAGAGGGTCTGAAGGAAATTAGGCCGGATCTTAATGGGGTCTAGGCCGAGACCGAGAACAGGCGGATTTCGATCGTTATGGACGCCGTCCGGTAACTCGCTCGCTAAGAAAAACAAAATATTGTTTTGCATTGCACTGTCGTATAATTCTAATTTGTTGAACAATGTAGAAAAATTACAAGTGTGAAGTTTTGTTCGACGCGGAGAAAAGAAAACACACACGTGCCAAATTGATCGGAGAGTGACTCACTTTTTCCTTGACTGTCGCCTTGAACGGTGATGCCCTCGTTTTGCAAGCTCTGATACGACGTGCTCTTGGATTGCAACGAGAGCGATCGACTGAGCGCGCGATTGCGCACCATCTTCTTCGACAAATTGTCCATCGTGCACTCGGTCTCCTCGTCCTTCTCGAGATGCAGAAACACCTCTTCCAGGGTGGTCATCGACACGCCGTAGCTGTTGATGCCGAGCCGGCTGGAACGGGTCTTGATCTCGTGCTCGATTGCGGAGAACAGAGGAGCGAAGTTTTCCACGGAATTGTGAGGTAGGATAAAGCTCAATTCACGGCCGTGACGTCTCGCCTTCTCCGCTTTGCTCACGTGCGATGTCACTAGTCGATTGATAGCGTGTTCTCTGGCGTTGCCTTCGAGTACCAAGCTGTAGTACATAATTAATAAAATAATTAAGACAAAAACTCGTGGCGCTCCAAATGTACAAAATATATACAACAATATTAAGTAAATCTCACGTTAAATGATATCCAATGCCAAACTTGTTTTTCAGGAACAGGGAACTGCCGCAACATCGAAGTTTCCCCTTGCTGATCACCGCCTTTCTGTCGGCGAGTATGTCCGCCTCGTCCATGAAATGAGTCGTCAACAGTATCACCTTTCCGTGTCGCCTGGACTGCAAGAGGGACCACAGTTGCCTTCTCGAGTAAGGATCCACTCCGGCCGTAGGCTCGTCAAGAATAATTATTTTCGGATCGCCGATGATAGCAATTCCCACGGACAGCTTCCTCTTCTGCCCGCCACTTAGATACTTCACAAAAGTGTCTGCTTTCTCAACCAGATCGATATCTTTCAAGGTTTTCTTCACCTAAACGTTATCGGGAAATATGGATATTACGCACAGATACACGGAGAAGTAAAACGTGAGTGAAACTGTATATTGTTTTTCTACTTGCTTCGTGTTGTATTTTCGGGCGCGGAATGCCGCGCACCGCGGCGAAAAACTCGAGATGCTCGCGCGGCGTTAGCAGATCGAAGAGGATGTCGTGTTGCGGACAGACTCCCGTCATGTTGCGTATCATCCACATGTCGTTGGAATCGCGCACGTCGTGGCCGAATATGAGAGCGGTGCCGGTGGTGGGCGCGGTCAGTCCCGTGAGGATGTTGAAGAGGGTGGTTTTGCCGGCGCCGTTGTGGCCGAGGATGGCGGTGATCTGGCCCTCGTAGATGGTCAGGTTGATGCCGTTCACCGCCTTGATCTCGGGACGCTTGCACTTGTGGTACGACTTGTAGAGTTCGTTTATCCTGATCGCCTCGCGACCCTTCATCTCGCGCACGACCGGCTCCACGTCGCGATTCGCCTCCTCGCCCGGAATAAAGGAGTTCGATTCGCCGTTCGACGACGGCACCTGTAAGTAATTCTATGAAAACAATAGAGAAAAAGAAGAAACAAATACTCATCATCATCCAGCTCTTTCGCGAGTGTTTATATTTGTTATTATTACACACGTATCTTTGTACGAGCATATTAATTATTGTCTATAACGTTTCTTTACACTTTATATTGCTACAATTTTTTATTTGAAAAAAAAAAAAAAACATTAAAGAAATATACATAATGTAATTTAATGCGACGGAGTGTTTATAAATGTTGTGTATTTTTATTTTTAATAACTTACTCTTTGCACTTTTCTCTTGCACCAGAATCTAGGGACGAAGCAGAACCAGGGCGATCTCTTCGTTCCGTATTCACCTAGAATTTAATTCTTATATCAAATTTTATCCGCTTTACGAAGCTAGTATTTTGGCAAATAGGTCAAGCTGTAAAGCCAGATTATTAAAACGTACTTGGTATCACGGAGTCGAAGTAATAGGCCAGACAGGCGTACAGAAAGATATCCAGAGTCATCATGATGAGGCTACCGCCGAAGGGTATTCCGGGACCTGACCACAGGTTGTCGAAATTCACTCCCTCGCCCTGCAGATCCAGCACCAGAGCCTACGTACGAGAAAAAAACGTTTTTCGAGATACACGTATCAAATTTTTTTTACAGTGAAATCAATAACCGTGACGAAGACACTTGGAAAAATCTTCTATTATTACATGTTATTTATAAATATATTATTTATAAATACATCGAAGAAAGTGTTTTTTTTTTTTTTTTTTTACCTTGTCCATCGCAAGCGCGACACCGGCCGGACTCAAGAGGGAAACTATCCAGAACGAGATCGAACTGGAATCGTCGACGAACACCTGGATGAAGTACATCAGACTCAGCGTCGTGATAGAAAAGTTGCCCAGAACACCGGCGGTCTGAAAGAAACAACATTGCTAATTATAGAAACTGCGTTTTTTTAAGAAACTGGAAACTTTTTAAGTTTACAACAACTTTGTTGCGGGGAAAGCTGTGCGTTGATAAGTAACTTACGCGCGACTTGTCAAAGAACGGCGTGATCATGAAGGCGAACGTGATCACGGAGAAACTGTATAGAACCACCAGAAAGAATATCGGCAAAAAATGCGTGTGTTGGAACATCTGCAGAGTGAAGAGCAGCACCACAGCGACGCCGGAGAGCAGCAAGACGAAGATGCCGTAGATGATGAACCAAGACAACCTGTGTGAAAATAATATTTGAAATAAGTTAATTGTTGTCTATGTTAGGAGAGAAAAAAATCACAACACTTGTGTCAAATGATTGCGAGTTAACGATGTTACCAAAACACAGAATCGTTTAGGCCCATCATCTTCATCCCTTCCTTGATCTTCTTTTCCTTCTCGCCGACAATCAAGATCAGGAGATAGGTGATGAATTGTGAGAGCGCCAGGACCATGTAGAGAGGAATAACTACCCTAAAGGCTAACATCCAGTCTAGGAGAAAAAAAAAAAAAAAATATTAATCGGTAACTCAACTGAACGCAACGCAAACAAACAGAAAATTTTTCAAAAATTTCCACTACTTACCAGCAGTGTACGCTTCTTTGGGAAGCATTATTAGATGATAATACGGCACATGTATGTTGGGTTTATTTTCTGTGTCTAACTGCAAGAAGAGACATCAGGATAAACATCGAAACGCCGTTTGAACAGAGATTTCATTTATTAATTTCTCGGTTTAAATATTTTCAGAATAAAAAAAAAAAATAACTATTTGACTTTGCGAGGAATGTAAATTGATTATAATATCTAATTAAACACCCAAAAGAAAAACTCACTTTGATCTTCGTGAAATCGATTATCATCTGCAGGGCCAGAAAGCCCGAGCGTATGTAATGATTGACAAGACAGGATTCGCCAGTTTCTATCGATAACAAGCCCATCAATTGGTCGTGGGTGCCTTTGCGACAATTGACCGCAGAGGAATACAGTTCGGTCGGCGAAGGCAGTGAGATATATGAAGGATTCGTTCTGATTTCATACCTGAACGAGATGTGAAGAGTTTCTCAATTAATTAACAAACGACGTTTGATTGTTGACACTTGTTAGACTTTGAAATTAGAATTGAATAAGAAGAGAGGATTTTCCCGCTTGATTAATTAACGTTAAAAAAAAAAAAAAAAACAATTTATTCTAAGTTTCATTTGTTCGTGCACATAAAAAGAATAGAATCGACAATTCTTTTCGAAACGTCTTCCATTTTTTTTTTTTTTTTTTTTTATTTCTTTACTCTATCAAATTGATCTTTATATCCCCGAACGGAGTCATGCACCTGATTGGCAGAGATTTACGATAAACGGTGTTAAGAGTTACAGTCTTACATGAGACGCTGCGATATCGGTTGAGGATCCTCGAAGATAACCGCCATGGGCACGCTGTATGGTTCTCTCCAATATGCCGCCTGGAGATTATCCTTCGTGTCGAACACCATAAAGTTCAAGGGTAGCTTATTGGGATTATGCTCCCACGTATCGAGCCAGAGGGTGTTCATGTGGCTCAAGAAACTCTAGAAGATTAAATTTTTAAACTCTTCGTTTTTTACAACAGCAAAATTGTCACCAATGTGTTGTCGCTAAAACACGCGGGATTAAATTAACGATAGCGCGATAGAAGAGAAAACTTTTCACGGACAAAAGCGTAATTTCATGTACGAAATGAAATAACAACGTTATCGCGTAACAAGTTTTTATCTTCTCTCTCTCTCTCTCTCTCGAACGAACGAACGAACGAACGAACGATTTAAACTCGCTACGTACATTATTTAAACTATTTTAAGGTAGTTCTATCATATAGGGCCGGATTTCATGGGTGCAAAAAAAGAGATTTATTAAAATTTACAAGAAAAAAACGCGTACTATGGATGACTAAGAATATAATTATTGATGAAATAAAATAAACTATTTGTAAAAAAGTATTTGATAAATTAAAAACGAAAATTTAAGGTAGTTCTATCACGTACGGGCGAATTTCGTGGGGTGCTAAAAGAGATTTTTCTATCACACCTATCACTTTAGATCAATTTATCAAATCGAAATAGTCGGTAACGTTATTATTTTATTTTAATGTCTACTTTTTGGACAGTTTTAAGATGTATTTAGTAGTTTTCGGAAGAGATCTCAAGTCTATAAGTTAAAGAAGTACGAACACAAAGAATTTGCGTATACCACATATATGTCAGTGTTTTATACCTGTGTTCAGCTTAATTTGTTTCATTAAAATGGTCGGTAACCGACTGTTTTTTTTTGTTTAAAAAAAATGAAGATTTGGTTCGGACAATATTATATAAACAATTTATGTCAGAACTTTTGTCTTGTGATAGAACCACCTTAAACGCAAGAAGAAACCCTCGATTCAACGTTAGTTTAAATGATGATAAAGCGAAAATATACAATACTCACGAGAGTCTCCGTAGAATTGGGCACCACGGCGATCGTGATGTTCTTGGAACCGTTGAAAAATTCGACTATATCCATTTCGTATTTCGGCTTCGTGATCGCAGGATAGTTCGGGTTCGGTATGCAGACCTTGAGCACGATCAAGGCCCCGAGGATATAGAGGGGTAGAAAGATCTCCTGTAAGCAATCACACACCAAGCGATGACACACTCTGATTTCGGCGGCAATCTTCGGAATGAAAGCGCCGGTTTACACGGCGCGTCGCGCGTTCGGGAAGAAGAACTACAACTTCTCTCCCCGTTCGCGCGCGATTAAATAATAATTGGGGAAACTTCTTCTCGGCGAAGCGCTTTTAACATCGAAATAAACGTTTTCGACTCTCGAATTTCTTTTCCCGAGACGGAAAAGAAATTCTGACATGCGCGGTTCAACACAAGATCGCGTATATATAAAATATTTTAAAATTCGTTGCGCGGCAAATCGAGAGGAGTTTTTTTTTGGTTACTTTTTACGAGCACATTTTTCACAAGATATACGAACAATTCCGCGCGTTTTATCGCGCGCATGAATAAGAGAGATCCCTCCTCGCGTTTCTCGCAGTTAATGTCCGTAATGTGCATGCGGATAGAGGGTAGTTTCCCTCGCGCGTTTTCCGCTGCACTCCTCTCTATAAACAAACATACGAAGTAAATTCTCCACGATAAGAAATCCCCCGTGTGCGTGCGTGTATCTCATGTAATTATCCCGCGGGTTTTTGCTGCTGTTTTTTTTTTTTTTTTTTGGCAACGCCGAACACATCAGTATTGTACTTTTTTGAAAAAAAGAAAAAAACATTGACGCGCACCGATAACTCGCGAGAACGATTCGGGAATCTCGATTTTTCACGTGTGACAAGTTGAAAGATTACGCAAACACTCGCGCGGATTCTTTAAGATTATGTTTAACGAGAAATCATTTCGTGAAATTGAAAATTTACTTCTCGATAAAAATTCAATACGAACTTAAAAATAATTTATCATCGAAATAAAGCAACAAAGCTCCGTAAGCTCAGTCGTGTCATATCGCACGGGAATATGGCTTCGAAATGTCGTCGCCATGGCGATCAACAAAGGAGCCGACGCGTACCTTTCCAGTGATATTACCGAAACGTCACTCGAAACCTAAACCGATCTCTCAGAGGTCTTTCCGACGTCGTTACATTCGAATGAAACGTGTGCAAAAAAACTAAATTGCGTCTTTTCCGCGTCCCCGCGGTATCAACATGACGATTACGTAACGTCGATCGATGTAATGCCGGTTAAGAAGGTGTCGTAACATTCGGCGTGCGTTTTTTTTTTTTGTTTGGTCCGTTTTGAGAAGAAAAAGAATTGCGAGCGGAACAAAATAAATACAAACACCCACATGGTAATTGATTTCGTCTGAGATTTAATTCGCTGTTCACTTGCACGCGTCGCCATCATTTTTAAATCATCTCTCATCACGCATTGTCGCTTGAGAACACGTCACGTCATTTAAAACAGTTGTAAGAAAAGCAGATTGTACATAGCAATCAGAGACAAATTCTGAAAAAAAAAAAGTGTCGTCGGAGGGCAAGGATCTCGACGCGATGTCGTTTTTCGTGGACATTGTCACCGAGGACACGTTCTACGAGAATCTGACTCTCGGCGTGGTCAAGATACTCGAGGGTTCGCCGTGCGTGAAAAATGTACGGATTGAGAGACGAAACGGCCAGGAGCCGGGCGCTATCGCAAGCTGGGAGCAACGTCATTGCTGTGCACTTCCTGAGGACGTCCGGAATTTCTACGCCTCGATTGACGGTTTCCTGTTGCAGTGGAGTCTCGAGATAGCGGGTAAAACCTCCTTCAATCTAATCTCGCACTCTCGACCATTTTTTTTCACGTGTCTTTATTTTATTTTATTTTATTTTATTTTATTTTTTTATTAATTCACATATTTATTTTGCATTAATGTTTTTAGATTTTTTCTTTTTAGGGTAGACCGAGGCGAATCGGATCACTTTTTGTTTAATGACCAAAACCTAACAGTCGAATACATATATTGGTAATTTTTAACATGAA
>QVOB01016990.1:0-19882 GCA_014839585.1 Pseudomyrmex concolor | reverse complement strand
GTATTTATTTCAATCAGACGCAAATTGAAAGACATGATCGGTTGCAAAAGTCTTTGCACGAGTGTTATGAAAAAAAGTCGAATGATAAACAGATGTTTGTCAACCGTGCCGGTTAAACGTCAATGTTCGAGGAGAACAACAAGCGCATCTCCGGAAGATGACGAGAAGACAACACATTTTGGTTACCAAACAGTCAGGGAAAGTGAAAAAGTGAAGGAAGGTAATTCTGTCATGTCTTGTTGTTTCTATCAAACTGTTTACAGTTTTATTGTTTACTGTTTGTTTTGTCTGTGTGAAAGAGTTGTGCAGAAGTGATAACTGACTGTTTTCCAATGTAATCTTCAACAGATATTGCACACGCAATTTTTAATCTGACAATATATATTTATATTTCTTTCAGTATATAATGTATTTGAGAATGTTGCCAAATCTTACGACATAATGAATGACGCAATGAGTTTGGGTATCCATCGTATTTGGAAAGATATTTTTGTTCAGGAATTAGGACCTACTCACGGTACAAGTCTCTTGGATTCTGCCGGTGGCACAGGCGACATTACATTTCGGTATATGAATTTTCTAAAGAAAACACCAAACCCGCACAACATATGTAGTCACGTAACTGTGTGCGATATAAATCAAAATATGTTAGATGTTGGAAAAGAGCGAGCGAATAGATTGGGTTTGTCACAGCAGAGTAATTGCAGTATTACGTGGAAGCAGGAGGACGCGGAGAATCTCTCATTTCCTGAAGACTCTTTCACCGCCTACACGATAGCGTTTGGAATAAGAAACGTGACGCATATTGATAAGGTATTCATCGGGCTTATCTGTTAATTAATTCTTGTTGTTCTTGAAAGCATCATAAGTGTGTTAAAAATACATTGTTTTCCTGTACAACATACTCTGCTCTTTAGAGAACTTATAATAAAAAGAAATTATGTTTATCAATGTCTGAAAATCACGAGTCAGTTTTTTTGTAGGTGTTGTCCGAGGCATACAGAGTCTTAAAGCCAGGAGGAAGATTTTTGTGCTTAGAATTTAGCCATGTTTCCAATGAAATTTTGCAATGGTATGTGACAAAGAGCTACTGACATTTAAATCAGAGAGTAATGCAACACGGAGCTACACTAACACTTTCTTAAATAATTATTTCAGGTTGTACAATCAGTATTCTTTTCAAATAATACCTGTAATGGGACAGTTGATCGCGGGACAATGGAAAGCTTATCAGTATCTCGTGGAAAGCATAAGAAGATTTCCGAAGCAAGAGGAATTCAAAGTATTTTCAATTTCCAATTGTTTATTTCTTGAGCTCATTGCTCTGCATTTTTTTTTTTTTTTTTTAATTCGATAATATTTTTGTGTTGCAATGTTCTTTTTCAGGATATGATAGAAACTGCGGGATTCAGGAACGTGACGTATACCAACCTTACGTTTGGCGTAGTAGCTATTCATTCGGGATTTAAGTTATAAAAATAAATACAATAAATACATAATTTGGTTTTTGAGGGAGGATGTGTGGGAAGGCAATATATCAATATAATAAAAATACAAGTAAAACTGTTTTAATTAGCACTGTCAGAAGGAGAGACAGTGTTAATTAAAATTGTAAAAATATTTTATTACATATTTTGTATTTGTTTCTATAAATTGTCAACAAAAAAAAACATGTATGTGCAATACACGTTTCATTCAATCACGCAGTTGTTTTATTGATGATTTTTTTTGTTATTTTAAATAGAACTTTCTTTTATCAACAGAGTTCACGGCAATTTGGTGATTCTCTAGCGACGTGTTCGAAACCGAATCTCTCACCGTTGGTTTACATTTAAGCTACTGCCACTTGTCCGAGTGTGAAATTCACTTGTCTACTGCGTAATATCGCTCTATGCCTGCAACCTGCTACATTGCGTAAGAGTCGTGCGACTCTTGGGTGCTTCGCACTTAAGATGATGCTATCACCAATGCCTATCGCGATTTTGCGCGCTTCTACGCGCGGGTCGGTTCCGCGACTCGCTCTCTCGTAAATGGACCCTTAGGAGATGTACATATTGAACATACATGCAACAACACTTTTGACAAGATAGTAGAGAAAGAAAGACAAGCGCTTTCTTGAAGCTGATATACATACGCGAATTTTTATGTCAGGGGATATCAGAATTTTTACTCCTGCGATCAGCAGGATTGAAGGATGACTCGAAGGAAAGCACGAAATAACAATAAAAGTAACATAGTAAAAAGTAAAACTAAAAAAAAAAAAAATTATAAAAAATTAAACGAATAGAAAAGTGACGAAAGAAGATGGAAAGTGGAAAACGGGAAAGAGGAAGTTTTTCAACGCTCCGATAACCGGGGAGGAAGGGAAAGACGACGCGACCTAGTGAAGAGAAGAGATGTCGTGTCTCCTATTATAACAAATCGAAGGCCGCGTCGAGGCGAGGAGGGATTCACATTCTACGTGGCGTAATATCTAAATGCGTCATGCGCGGCAGTACTTTCTCTAGGAGGTGAAAATTCTTAACTTTCTTCGAACTATAGAACATTCCCGCCTGTCGATGATGCTTTGGACGCGCTCCCACAGACTTTTCAACGTACATATTCACATAGGTTTATCTATTATCGAAGCCGTATACGTTCCCCTTACTTCCCGGTGTGTTACTGGCGCCGGTGTGTGAATGGTATTTCCCTATAATAAGTTATATCACCCCGGTTCTCCAATTTCGTTGGCGCAAAACTCGTCGCTTTTCGCGCGAAACACATATATCTAGGCGTGTATATAAATAAATTTGTTTACGAATATTTATGCAGATCTTAACCACGTCAAAAAGACGTTCAATTCTATGCTGAATTAACATTTGGATGTTTTGAGACTGTTGCCATCGTTTAGAATCGGTTCTTTCTTCCGCGCCGGAGAAAGAGAGAACGTCAGAGAGATCGCACAACACAAAAGACAGGTATATAATTTACCGAGCGATGGAATTGGAGATTAGTCTCAACCGGAAGAGATCGCACAGTTGGTTGTATATCGGAAGAAGATACAGAATCGCGATGTAACTTCTTGCGCCGTAGTCGTACTTATCGATTTTCCTGACCCCGGCGACCGCGTGCCCCTTCCGCCTATCTGATACTTCCTGGAAAGTACATAATGCCGCGCTACCGCTTCTCCGATGTCTATGCCGGGTTTTATATATGCCCGTTTCTCTGCTAACGAAGAAATTTGGTGTTGCCTGGCGTTGCGCAACGTAATCATTTCTCGAAAAGCGAAGATGCGCCGAAGATGCATACGACTGTTTTCTCGAGTGACAAACGCATTACTTGTATACCATATCTCAAGTAAGAAGTATATTGGATTTTTTCTTCGAGCAAATATATATGTATTATATATTTAAAAAAGAAATAATATTTAGATAAAAATTATTCAATGTAACATTTTGCAAGTATTTTTGTCGCAACTCAGAGAGACATTATTTTTTACAAATGACGTGTGAAAATCATGTCATCTGTGAACTTTATTCTCCGAGATTGCGCGATCTTAATAGGTACAACCTGCAATTTTTATCTCGAGAACGGATTTCGATATGGTACGACGATGGGCAGCATCGCGGGAATTCAACGTCGCGCGCCAATTACTTGAACCCATTAAAAGACGAATCGTGTCGTGACCGTCCTAGATTACATCAGCAGAGACGTCGAGAATTACGCGCGATGATCGCGCCGATTAATCTCGTAACAGACGAGAGCGAGTATCGAGTTCCCAGGAGGTCGGGATCGAGATGTGTTTCCGTTTCGCGAACTTAAAAAAAAAAAAAAAAAAACGTTAGAGAGCAAACGATCTCCGCGAGCGGAGAACAAATAGAATAAATTGAACGTCCTGATGGCGTTCACGCGGAAGAAAACTCTATTGTTTCGCTTGTTCAGCGCAATTAATTATATTATTCGTCTTAGTGATCTCTTTTATACATATCGGGAGACTCCAAGTATTGGTAACTTGGCACGTTGCAATATTATAAATATTAAAAAAAAAATCTGCACGTCTTCCGTACGTAAAAAAGATTTTTGGCAGGAGATATCGTGAAGTTGAAATTTTATTTATCTTTTATTTATTTGTTGCAAAAAATTTAATTTCTTGCAAAAAACAATTCGTCTCTCTGCGAATAATATTGCGGAACGTACGTGAGGTATTCACAAATGAGGAAACCACGTTAGGAAGAAGCAAGCGCGTTGCGCAATCGATCGGTCGAAAAAAAACAATCGCAAAAGGCAATTCCGTGTACTTAACGTCGACATTGAATAAGTGCATTCGACGACAGTTTAGTCACTAACGATCTAATATCGGAAAGAAGAGAAAGTGTTGAGAGATAACTTGGCACTTTGCATACATCTCTAGCTCTTCTCTCCTCGTGACATTAACAATTATAAGGCCATTACCCCAGCACAACACCGGCTTAATCGACGAGAACATATAAGGGAACACATGAAAGAGCACATGTTATATGTGCGGTTCAATAATATTATTTCAGCATATACACCGTGTATCGTCAATCATCGTTCTTACAACGTTTGCGTTACGTTTGCGCGCGTTCTCCTCCTTTTTTGTTATTTAAACTACATGATTTACAGTTGCATTTTGTTGTTTTTTGTTATTTATTTATTTTGTCATATATTTTGTTATTTTACAGTTGCTTTTTGTTATTTAAACTACATGATTTACAGTTGCATTCAATACTCATTAATTAATTCAATAATTTAAAAATCTGGTAGATTGTTTTTTATTTTTGTAACGTTTTTATTTTAAGTTTCGATTTTGTCTCGAGTAGATACAAAAATAAAAAAAAAAAAAACAAAATACACGTTTCTAATTAAATTCTCGTCGATCTTAGCGAAATCAGATCATCAAGTTGAAAACGTTCTCTCGTTGTTGCAAATATGGGTATTGCAGATACGATCCGCGGGGCATAACGAAACGAACACGTCAGAATTCGCGAAACAAGTGAAAGATACGATACAGTGAACGGAAAATGCAAGTATATATTAAATAAAGAACGGTGTCCTCGCGTTCTTACGTAGCATAACTCGGGCTAATAGCAAAGAGGCGTGCAAAATTAAACTGGGCCCTTGAGTGAACGAGAAAAAATTGTTCTCGACCGGAGATGCGCGAGATACGTATGTCCCAAGCAAAGCGCTCGAAGGTAGAAAGGATCAAAGGATCCATCCTTGGTTCGCAAGTGATCGTTCAGCCGTCCTCGGACCGTCTATTTAGTCCGTAGTTTCACGGACGGAAGGTTAATTCTCACGAAGTCTTCAAAACGTTGCAAAGGGAAAAATGTCTAAATATTTATATCATAAAATATAAAAAAAAAAAAACTTCTTTTGGATGTGCGAAATATATACATTTTTAAATTAATACGTAGGGAATTTCAGAATTGAATAACAATTCTAAAATTTATATAAGACGCTACTTTGTATTAAATATGAATTATCGTCCAATGAAATTTTTAAAAATGTCAATGCGAAAAAGACGGCCAAAAGTCAAAAGCCGGATCTTTCGCGTGCAGTGAAAATTAAATGGAGGTTAAGCGGGTAATTTATATACAATGTTATGCAAATTAGCATCCTATATATGAATTTTAGAATTGTTATTCGATTCGAATTTTCTACGTGTATTAATTTACACGTTAAAAAAAATATACATTTCGCACGTTACACGCGCGGTGTACATGGCTGTAAAGTCCTCTATTTCGTGATTTAAGTTTATCGAAGTCGTTCAATTGTTTGTCGTCTAAATATTTATAAAAGTAAACACATAAACACTCGTCGCAAGTTGAGACAATAAAATTGTAAAATTTAGTTGTATGAATTATATTGCCCCCGAGCCAAGTTTTCTCGCGCGACTACCGTTGGGAGATTTCGTCATAAATAAAGTTTCTCGAGAAACGTTATTTGCACATAACTCATTTGTCGACTGTCACACACGTCGTCCAAAAGTCTATCTCAGAGACCTGTATGTATCTCTCTCTCTCTCTCTTCCCCTTTTCTTCTCTCGCGTGAAGATGCCTTGTATTTCACGGCTTTCCTGCATATGCGCGATCAGTTTTTGTTTGACCCTCGTTATTGTTGCGACGCTCTCGATATTTGCGATTCTCGATCGAAGGGAACGGATGACGTTGTTGAAACGCGGTCGCTTCCCGGTATAGGATCGAGCGAAATTCGAGGAGAACTCTAATTCGCACTCTCTACCTCGCATCGAGCGTGCCCTAACGAGTTTCTTCTTATACGTTCGGCTTCTTGCCGACCGCTCGATTACATCTCGCAATAAATATTGCGCAATGTTAATTTATATCTCCCCGCCTCTCGGTGAACGTGAGAAAAATTCTCTCCCGATTGTCCGACATTCCAACAAGAAATCGATATCGATTCTTTTTTTTTTACAGCGCATATACGGTATTTCCAGTTTTTGAGAGAAGAGTTTCGCAAATTTCGAATTCGCGTAAAAATTGAATTTGTTCGCGCGGATTGTCAAAATGTTTTTCTCAAACAGCGAACGAAACTCGTGGCGTTTTATCCCGACGATCTCGCGAAATTTCACTCCTTCAAAGTTGTATATATACGGACGTTGTATATGTACGTATATACATACATACGGACGTTTAGCGGTTTGCCTGGAGAGAACGTGGAATTTCACAAGAAGATATATCCTACCATTATCATTATATTCTCTGCGATACAAACGTATAATATGTAGCTCAAAAAGTTGCGTTACGTGCGCACATACATATATGTACGTGTGTGTGTGTGCGCGCGCGCGTTGCGTAACCGCGGTCGCGGAAAAAAGAATGCATATATATGATATTTCACATTTGCGACGGAACGTCGGTCGTCTAATTTGTCCGTAACGTGGATTACATTACGTCTCACGTTAATTTACGACGGTTGAAGTGTATCTGTCGGTTGTTAATGTAACAGTTTTCCGTATGCATATTTAACG
The DNA here is from genome assembly GCA_014839585.1 of Pseudomyrmex concolor. Taxonomy (NCBI): domain Eukaryota; kingdom Metazoa; phylum Arthropoda; class Insecta; order Hymenoptera; family Formicidae; genus Pseudomyrmex; species Pseudomyrmex concolor. Next base: position 12,894 of record QVOB01016990.1, on the reverse strand, counting down.
TCGTATTGCGTCAGAACAAGAGGATTTCTTTCAGTTTATTTTTTACACGAAAGAAATCGCAGTCGGCGCGATTTTTATAAATTGTTTCAAGACAATGCGCGAATTTCCGTTTCGCTGAATTAAATATCAATAGAATTGCTCGTTCATTTAAATTTTAAATGTACAAGGTAAACGTCCTCTTGTGCCACCGGAAATGTGCCACTGGCCGTAGATTTATTAAAGAAGTAACTTGTTAAAAATGTAACTTGTTTCAAATATTTTTTAAGATATGTTTTTAATTACTGGTTTCTAACTTTACATTTTTTTTTAAATACCTTGTATTTTTAAAATTATTTCTAATTATTTATTATTCTTTAATGTCCGGCCAGATATATATAAACGGGACTAATTATGATATTGAAACCAGACGATCGACAACGCGTTGAGAAAGATTCTTCTTCTTCGTGAAATTTTGAATTTATTCTTCTCGATTTTCAATTGTACGAACCGCGGATGGAATCGGAACTCTGTCTCTCTCTTGTCCTCGGCCTCGATAGTCGCTGTCAATCGAAGGATCCTCCGCACGCGATCGATAAAAATCTAGATCCGTCTGATCGCGAAGTGAGAAAAACGAGAACACGACAAAGGGACTCGCCGTTGGTCTCGGGAAAGTTCAATTCCTTCTCAAAGAAAAAAGAAGAACAAAAAGAGCGCGTCTTTGCGCGCGTACATATTTGGGTCAAATGAATTTCGAGGTCCCTTTCTCCCTCTCTCTCTTTTTCTCTTTCTCTCTCTTATTTCTCTTCTCTCTCTCTTTCTCTCTACATTCTCTGGCGAGGTAAGAGCTTTCTTGCGGGGAAGGAAGACTTTCGGTTTCGCAACGAAGGTGGACGATAATTCAATATAATGCGCCAACAGCCGCAGAAAGCACTTACTTTATTAGATATTCTACGCGTTTGAAGCATCTGTCGGACATCAAAGAAAAACACGCGCTTGCTTTTACCGCAATCCTTTTATCGCGATATTATACATGCAAAAAACAATCCTCATATGCGCGTATATATCTTTTACGACCAGAATTTCTCTCTCAACTCGGGGTCTCGAGTAAATAACATTTCTACAATTTATTTCCTCTTGCGTACAAATAAAGTGTTACCATTACTTAGATGAGCAACTTGTAAGCTGCTGGCTTTTATTTATTATTTAAAAGGTTATTTAAAGCATTTACTCTTTATTTTCTTATTATGTAATTTCTATACTAAATAGCTTTAATAAAATTATGATTATTATTATTATCATCATTATTATTATTACATTATTCTCAAAGTTAATTTATAATACGACATTTGTGATTTAAATCGATGTCGAATTTTTTATTCTACTTCCGTCTGATTTGCACTTGCCGTTGAATTGAAAAAAATCGGAACTCAGCGAGAAATCTGATTTGCGTCTGTTTACAAAGACCGGGTCTTCGAACGCGCTTGAAAAAGCCGTCGGCCAAGCGAGGCTAAAAATTTTCGTCGGCCCGAATCCGGAGAACTCGTTCTGCTTGTGATCTACTTCTCTTATAGCGTGTACGCACATATACGATCACGAAATAAGCTCTCGACTCAAACGTGTGCGCGTTTTTTTGCTACAGATTTTATCTTCTCACATTCTCTCTCTCTCTCTCTCTCTCTCTCGTCTCTTCTTTCGCGCTTCCGAAAGACGGCAACCGAAATTTTCAAGTTCCTTTTCTCTTCCTGCTAAAGTTTCTCGGCCGCGCGGAAATAGTCAATTTCATTGTTTCTCAGCCTCCGGTGCGGCGGGAAGCGTTTGGCTTTACCGCGAATTACTTGGTCAATCGCGAAGCGGTTAAAAAGAGAGATGAGAGATACGTAAACGTTTTTTATATAATAAAATTTCCAGATGTACTGAAAGTCTCTTTCAATGTTAGATTGTTATTAAAGTTTGATGCTCAACGGATGAACATTATTATATAATGAGTAAAAATATAAAACTAAAATATTTGTTGTGATAAAACATTAACGCGTATACGTGATAAATAAAATATTAATATATAGCAATATATTAAATATAAAAAATAAATGTAGAGAGGGTGTTTTCGCGCGCGCGATAAAAATAATAATAATGTGTCTTTATTAAGTACAACATTAAACGTAAATTCAACAAAAGTTCTAGACCTTGAATGGACAAGACTAGTAGGCTTTTTGGATGTCTTATCTGAGATTTACAGAAAGTAAAAGATTAAAATTAAATTAACTGACTAGAAAAAAAAAACAACGGAAGAAAAAAAAAATAATGAAATCTCTCTCGTAAACAGGTTGTATTTTGTAAATTAATATCTCATTAATCGTGAAATTCGCGAAATGATAAAAGAATTTTCGACTTTAGTACAACTCGTTCTCTATCTGCTCACAAAAAATGATGCCTGTACATACATTGAACGTACATACATGTATGTTGGTTACATTATTAAATTTCTTTGAAATGAAAGCGAACGAAATGATTTTCAACAACGGCTTTTCACAATGCGACACGCACGATTTATATCGTGACACGTCACAACGAGCTTAAAGAAGTTTGCATATAATACGTCTTAGAATGTTTCCTAAATGACGTTACGTAAACGTTACTGTGCGACTACTAATTACATACGTATAATGCACACAATACAATCAAACGAAATTGGTTCCGAAGTCGCAGATGCTTGACGCCCGCACTAAAAGTCGCACTTTCTATAGACGCGCCGAAATGTCTCTCTTCCCGACTGTGTACACGTAATACGCGCGATAATGTGTCCACGCCGTAAAAGTTAAGTTTGTTTCTTTTTTTCCCATAGTGTCGAATAGACGGACCTTACGTCACGGTTACCGCAATCGTCCACAATGACCGTCTACAGAGCATATACACTCGCGCGAAGTTTACGTTTTTCTGCCTTCGTTAATTCTCTCCGCGAAGCTGCGTTCAAGCTCAATGTGAAGAAAGCATAATTATCTCCCTTTTTCATCGCGGCACTTCCGCCCGTCTGGGAATTCGGGATTAAAAAAAAAAAAAAAAAAAAAAAATCTAACAACGATGTTATCGTTAGACGCGGCGAATATCGATCTGTACATAAGCGAAATTACAGGGAGGAGCGAATGATGCTTTTATGGACCGAGATGGCAGACTGCAAACATGTAATTTTGCGGGTTGCATAATTAGTGCATGTATAATCTCTCTCTTTAAGTGTCCGAGTTAAAGAGAATTATGTTTTGAACCTTTGTAACGATCGCGCGACATCAATGACTGCGACAATTTAACATTTTACACACGCACGTTTTTCTTTGCACAAAAAATAATGCGATCGAAATCATTTTTTCGTGAATAACAAGATAACGCGTACTGTCGCGTTAACGCACGTTTTAATCTCCGCGAAAAAAAAAAAATAATAATTTTCTGACAAATAACAAGATCGCAATAGAATCCCGAACAAGCGCGCGAAAGATTAAGGGTTGAATTTTTGTCTGAAAAAAGTGTGAGTCATCTCTCTGGATAAGTTTATCTATAATTTAAAAAAAGAGTACGAAGGAAGCCTTTGTCGTTTTCGATTCAGCATGTAAAATAAAAAATCGTCGTCTCGTTGAAAGCCAGGCTTTTAACCAGGCGAAAAATCCTATCGCGCGCGAACAAACCGCAAAAACAACCGCTAAACAAATTTCTCTAACATTCGTGAAAATGTTCTACGGCATCCTTCTCACGGCTCGTTCGTCGAGAGTCCTGCGTTATCCTTGCTTGTGCGCAAAACGCAGGACCGAACTGAGTGAATGAACAATTATCTACGTATCGAATTGCTGAATTTCGACGAAAGTAGAGAGACAAACAAATTTGAGCGATGCGCTCCGTACAGGTTCGTATATATTGCAAGAAGAGCCGAGAGAGAAAGAAGGAGAGAGATTTGCAATAGCTCCGTCGCATCTCATAGGTGATGGGTCGAGGCATGAGTGGGGCTCCCAAGCTGGCCCGTATAAAAGGGGGCTTCAAGACATCCGCGGAGCATCAGTCCTCAAATCAAGGAACAGCAGCAACTATGAGGGCATTTGTGGTGAGTATAGTGTGTCCACGACGTGCTTTCTCGACTCTTCTCTTCGTGCTTTGTTCCTTTCTTCCTTCATCTCTCTTTTCTGCTTCCTCTTTCTCATCCTCCTCCTCTTCCTCCTCTTCTTGCACGCCGTTTTGCAACTCTCCGGATTTTTCTCGGAGGTCCTCTCGTGTTTCGCTTCTCATTTCACTTCGGAGATCATAAGTGAGATTTCTCGGATGAGAACGTGGGAGAGAAACCCGGGAAGAGAGACACAAAATTCATTCGGGATCGCGAGGAGTAGGCGGGAGAACGCGCGCGCGGGAGAAAGTAAAAAAGAGGGGAGGATGCACGGGGAGCATTGTGTGCGGTGTCAATGTACCCCCCATGATAGTGACCAATCTTGGGAACCGGTTCAGTGATTGTGCCACTTCTCTAGTTTCCGTTCGCGTGATTGAAAAGACGAGAAAAGAAATTAGCAATACACCTGCGCATAAACCTGCGGCATAAAGAACAGCTGATGGTTAAACAAAACGCGCGCTTCTGAAAATGCTTCTTCACGTTGCTGTAACAGTTTCATTTTCAGAGTTCATCTTTTTGTCATATTATTACGTTAGTATACCAGTTAGTTAGTATACTAATTAGTTACTATGTTAATTATATTGTATTCTTCTTCAATGTTCTATTATAGTGATACGAAAAAAATCTAATTCGCAATTGCAGATCCTGGCGCTCGCCGCGACGGCGATGGCGCGGCCGGAAGCCGGATACTCTTATAGCCAGCCAAGCAGCAGTTACGGTGCTCCTGGCGGCGGCTTCGGTGGTGGCGGTCTCGGCGGTGGCGGCCTCGGAGGCGGCGGCCTCGGAGGTCTCGGAGGTGGATTTGGCGGAGGTGGTGGCGGCGGCGGCGGCGGAGGATTTGGCTTAGGCGGAGGATTCGGCGGTGGTGGCGGTGGCGGTGGCGGCGGTGGCTTCGGCGGCGGCTTCGGTGGCGGTTTCGGCGGTGGATCGCTGATTCAGAAACACATCTACGTCCACGTACCGCCCCCGGAGGCTCCCGAGGATCGACCTATCAGGCCGATCGCGCCACCGGCACCCGCGCAGAAGCACTACAAAATTATCTTCATTAAGGCGCCCACTCCGCCAACCCCGACCGCCCCGGTGATACCGGCGCTGCCGCAACAGGACGAGCAGAAAACGCTCATCTACGTATTGGTCAAGAAACCCGAGGAAGCGCCCGAGATCAGCCTGCCCACCATTGCGCCCACTCAGCCCAGCAAACCGGAAGTCTACTTCATCAAGTACAAGACGCAGGTAACGAGCGAGAGAGAATCGATGACACAACTCAAAAATTGACGAACAAAAATTGAATGAAACAACGCGAAAATTCTAAATTTGATTATACAACTGTTAATTAAAAAAAATTTGTTTTCTTATGCGCATTACAGAAGGAAGTTACTGGTGGTGGTGGTGGTGGTGGTGGTGGTGGATTTGGCGGCGGCGGCGGCGGCGGCGGCGCTGGCATCTCCACGATCCCCGACTCCGGCACTAGTGGTGGTTTCGGCGGTGCCTTCGGCGGCGGTGGTGGCGGCGGTGGCGGCGGTGGTTTCGGCGGTGGTGCTGGCGGTGGCTTTGGCGGCGGCACCGGCATCGGTGGCACCGGACCAAGCGGACCCAGCACGAGTTACGGGCCACCCGGTGGTGGATCCGGGCCATACTAGTCAATTCACCCCCGCTACCCCCGCGGCCCCTCCATCCCACTCCTCCATTCACCGACATACACGCACACACAGCTCACATACCTCTAACATAATCAGCGACGACGATACTCGCCGTGTTGATGTATCGCTGTTACGTACACGCGATCGCCAAGAAAAGAAGAAGAAGAGGATGATAACGTTGACGAAGACGGCGATGACGACGACGATGCCGCACACGATAACGACGGCGACGTTGATGATGATGATGAAGATAAGTACGACAATGAGAACGACGACAATGATGATGATGATGATGATGATGATGAGATCTATTATCACGACGACTACCACAATGATGATGACGACGATAACGACGTTGATGATGATGACGATGATAATGATTATGACGACTGGAACGAAGGAGAGATGTTTTTTTATACTTATTTTTTGCAAGAAAACGGTGGCGAAATAAAGCTTTTTTTATGTATTTTTACATAAAATTATATGTCTCTCTTTATCTCAACACTTATTCCGCATCCTTTCAATCAATTAGCGACAATTTCGCTAGAGGACAAACACAAACCAACGTCACGAGACGTTCGCGTTTTCGTGAGAAGAACAGATGGATTAGAAAGACAACACGCCGCGACGCGATTATGCCGCTTTTTCTCATCCCGGAAGTTCGCCGCGGTTTTTTACAGACGATCAATTTCACGTCAACTCTCAAGCACACGATCGACGGCGATTTGAATTGTCGATATATCCTTTCGTTTTGCTTTCGTACTAATAATAATTAAATGGATGCCGTTAAGATCCGTGCCGTGTTCCTCGGAAGAGGCACATTCGAGTTTCAATTCTTTCGAGCAGGTGTCACGGGAGATTTTTTTTTCCCCAGCTTTCTTTCGCAGTGTGCGTTTCCGCATGAGAACGCGCGCATGAGATTGGCGCGACAAAGGGAACAATTCTCGTCGGGAAACGAGAAGAGAGAGATGAAAAGGAGGAGGGAGAGGAGCGCGCCTCCGCGCGTTTATCTCTTTCCGAAAAGGTAGCGCATCTCCTCGACGCGCGGAGAAACTTTCACTGATCTTAAACAACCGCTAATCATCAAGAGGAGACGCGCGAGAACGACGTTCGCTTCGTCGCGTCCCGTGGCTGCTTTTCGCGTCCAGCCGTTCGTTTTCCCTCACCTGCTCTTCTCTCGCGCGGGAATGTCTTCCCGCGCACAAAGTGGCACAAGAATAATCTTCCCTCGCGATGACCAGGCGAATTTAATTCAACGCGCGTGACAAATGGCGCGCGCACCAACCTCGCATCTCTGTTTCGCATATGATAAAAGAAATTCAGACAAACGTTTCAATTATAAAGCGTTATGTTAATATCCACCTGTTTGCGAACTAAGTGATTAATCGAGTTTCTTTCGCAAGTTGAAAGAACGTAATGCACTTTTAAAAAAAAAATCCCCTTGTCAGTGCGCATCAATTATTTATATTTTCTAATTACATGATTACTTGCACGGAGGAGAGAGAGGTTTAAGCATTTCGCAAGGAATAAAAAATCGATCAGCAAATCTAATAAAAATACAAACTTTACGAATTTAAAGTAAATAAAAAAAGAGCCCAACACAGCAACTGTTTTTTTTTTTTTTTTTTGCGCAAATAGTTGTTTCTGTAATCTTCAATCATGACATTAAATTAGACGTTTCGGCTTTTGAGTAAAAAATAAAATAAAATCGATGAAACGTCAATAAATATATATTCACAATAACTTTCTATCTTGTATTGCGTTGGAATTAAATCGGACGTTTCCGCGACTCTTTTGAATCCGATTGCTTTGCTCATCGTCACGCGTTTGCGAAGATAAATCATGAATAGAAGATAGACGAGAAGATTCTCGTTTATAATCGACAAGAGACGTGCAAATGAAATGCGTACACGCACGACTCCGTACATTGTCGCCTGCGCGGAACAGCTGTTTGCTACTTGAAATCGCTCGAGGGAAAAGATGAGACGACGGCGGGCGAAAGCGAGGCCTCCTCCGCGCTCATTGACACGAGAGTTTAACGGGAGAGAAGACGAGAAAACGCGCCGAATGAAAAGGAAGAAAAGGAAGCGCGCTCGTCGACAACGCGCGCTCGCGCGTTAACTTTAATCTATCTGTGTGTATATAATACGCGGTTCTTTCTTTCACGATTCACATACACATGTATGTACGTGACACGAATGGCGATGGGAACAGAACGACGATTCAAATCGTCGTTTCGGATTCACGACACGACACGCGAATAAATCAAGCGTTTCTACGTTGGCGAATCTTAGACGCTACTCCGATTTTTCTAAACACAGGAGGAAGAAAAATTGTGTCCTCAGGATAAATCGTCTCGTGGTTTATTAAAGAAATTTATTTTTCAAATTTTTACTACGAGTAAAAAGCTCTTTAAATTTATTAACTATTTGTCTTTAAATAATCAAGTAATCGAATGTCCTTAAATAATCGAATAATTAAAATCGTCTCGTAGATTACTAAAGAAATTTACTTTTCCAATTTTTATTACAAGTAAAAATCTCTAAAATTGTTGTACGTTGTCTTTTACATGTTTACTTAAAAGATGTGCCAAGCTGGTGCAAGAAATTTGTCGAGATTAAAATTGTGAAGATGTCGAATTAATTTTGATTAATCAAACTATATAGTCGGAGTAGCTTGTGAAGCTTTGCGTGCCGCACTTTCTCCTCATTGGAAGAAACGTTGTTTGTATATTTCCGATTTTTAAAATATTCCGAATCGCCAATTTTGTTACGCTTTATCGGCGCAACTTTCGATACGCGAATGACTCATCAGAAGTAACAGAGAGCGCGACTCTCTCGGATTCGAGAAACACGAGTAAATATTAAGAATGTATTGTGAGATTTACGCGATATTCAAAACAGGGGTAAGTTAAGGGGAAGATCGCGAGAGACGAGGTCTGCAACGTGACAGCATCGCGTTAGTAGCCAGCAGGCAACTTTCACGGGAACACCTCGCTCTTCTCTTCTTTTCTCCTTTTTTTTGTTTTCACTCGAACAAGGAAGAGAGAAGGCAAGAGACCGGGCGCAGGCAGACGCCTGGCAGGCGCAGGAAAGGAGGAAAGGAGAAAAAAACACTTTCAAAAGGTCAGACGCCGGCCTCGTTCAAAAATCGGACAGATCGGAGGCCGTTATTCGGACACTGTCTCTCTTTCTCTCCCTCGCGATCGCGATATTATCCGGTCGCGGGACGCTTGGTTCGAGCGTGAAAGCGTTTCTCGCGATCCTCGTGGTGGTTTAGCATGACAAATACTTTTTCTTCTTTTTTTTTTAGATCGAGTCTAGGACTCTTGGCGCTTTTATTCTCTTTGATAATAGTGCAAGCGTATTTTTTGTCTCTTTTCAACCGCGTTGAAGTGTAATCGATAAAATTGGCTGGAGAGATCAATGCTGACGCGCGACAACACACGCTATTAATCTTCTGTTCATATATATGCATGTCACGTAATCTCGAACTGTCACAGCGCTACACGTTAATTTGACAGCTCAAATTATGCAAGAAAAAACTAATCAGCGTCGCGAGAAAAAAAAGGATAATGAAATCTAGGCACTTGACATTTATCGCTTCGATAAACGAATAAAACATTTCATTAAAAAATTGATAATAAAACGCGTTTCATGAAATATAAATATATATCATATTTATTCTCTTTTAAATTCACTGTTGTTTTATTCAATAGGATTTTATGTATTCGAAAGTGTTTCAAAAGTCAAATTATTAGGTGCACGTTTGATGAAATCTGTAAAAAACACTTGACACTTGTCGCTTCGGTTAAACGAGTTAATAATGTTCAATTTTGTATTAATAATGTCCTACGAGGAGACACTTGTTAATATAATAATCGCGCGATAATATCTCCGCGCGATCAAGCCGTGAAAAAAAAAGAAAAAAAAATTGTGTCGTTTTACGTTAATGGGTTACGTTCGAATGGCTCGCGAAACGTTGTTCAAATAGCGTAACCATTATTATTCGGGGGATGTCTGTGAGTCGCTATTTCAATTAAACGAACGAACATTATAATCAGCGGTGCGCATTCGCGATTCAATTATGCGCCGCGAAACGTTGATTGCGAGATTTTTCACATCGCGGCCGCCGTTTCATTATTTTAACGAGAAGGAGATCGAAGAGAGACCGACACGCGCGTCACGTGCACAAGGTGCACAAGGAAGAAAACTTGCAACGCGGGAGATTTCCTCCCACAGGGGAATCTCATCCCCACGAGAGAATGAGCGTGCACGATTGCTCCGCGTGTATTCAGCTAATTTATTAGAGAACCATCGATCGGCGCATCGCGGAGGTCGAGGAATCACTTTCACTGTTCCGAGTTTCTCGATACCGATCCACGCGATCGCGCAATTTCGTCCTTGCGGAAACGTCGACGGTGCATCAGGAATGTCCTTTCGGTGTTATCTCTGAGAACGACACGTCGAGGGCTAATTTCATCGACAGTTTGAAGTTTTTGATTATTACAGAGTGCGCGATTTTATATTTCTTAAAATATTATTTCATATTTAAAAAGATATAAAAATATCTAAAACCTAAATATATTAAATGAAATATAAACGTATAAAATTTAATAAAATATAAATATGTATCATATTTATTTTTAAAACTTATTTTTGTTTGTATTTAATATAATTTTATATTCCAAGTTTTTAGTCAAATTATTTACGTTTATTGCGTTTTCGAAATAAATTTTCACAGTCGGTTGTGAAATTTGTTTTTCTCTCAGGCCTCGCGTGGTCGTTGTTTTGGTGGAATAAATAAAACGCGGCGAATTAGTTACACTTTTTGTATCGTAACCCTTACATGTCGTAAGGTAACAACAACCGCTAATAACCAGCCGCGGCCGGATCGTTAATCGAAAGTCGTTGTTGAAAATTCTACTAAAAACTCTCTGTGCGGATTTTCTTCTTTCGAAGAATGCGAGAAAGAAACGCGGGTATTTTGCCGATCAATCAAACTTGACTCGCGCGGAAACGAGCGTGTAATTTCTCGTAATTTCGAGGCTTATCCCTTTCCTCGATAAAAATGCAATTATGCGATGCGCGCGCGAAGGGGAGAAGAAGCTTTTTTCTTTTCAAGCAACAAGCGTATCTAATATACGTCTCTTACATAAGGGACTACGTATAGAGGTACTATACGATCATCGCCGGACGATGAACGCGCCGTGGACACGATATTATAGCCGCGAGTTTCTTCTATACTTCGCCGGGAACGCGGCGGGAATTCTCACGAGCCGCAGTTAGATTGCAATTCTCCAGTGTAGTTCGCGCGAGCGAGCGCGAGCTACAATCCCGAATATGATGGACCGCGATGACACGCGCACACGGTGAAAGGTGCCGAGAGATTAGTAGCACACTCTGTGTGCTTGCTCGCACCGTTTTCGCGGTGGATTCGGACGAAATGTGCTGAGAGAGATGTGCCTGTTAAAGCATCCCGAATAGATGTTGTCCCGCTGACGCGGTTGAATCGCGATGTCGCGATTATATCGACAGTTTCGCGCAAAAGTTACATCAGTCTGAATACTACACGCATAGACGCGAAAATTGCCGAGAGAAATACGTACACGCGCACTGTCTTATGTGCGTATAACGATCTAATACGCGATAAAATACGAGAAATGTTTGTAAATTAATTATTATTATTTATTAATTATTCAAAACGCAATAATAGAGCAATAAAAAAAAACATCTAATGCGTGTAAAAACTGAAATTATAAAATTGTATTTTAATTACTTTTTAATTAAAATCTTATTTGAAATAAGTATCGCAGCGTCAATTGGGTTTTGCGGAGCAAAACTATTTGATATAATTCTTCTACATTTTTTTTAATGCGAATTAATAAGTCGAATGAGATACGTTTGCACTTATTCTCGCCAGGTGTGATTCTTAACTTCTTTCGTTGTATGAATACGAGGAGCGGCGACATGTTTCTTAAACGCTGATTGCCGCTTGTAACGGCAATTAGAAACGAGTATATTAACTCCGTCCAATCTCTTTGACACTCGTATTTAATTTCTTCCGTCGTGATTCTAATGAGCAGCGAAGATCTCACTCACGATGCGATGTATAAAGTGCGATCCGCCACCCCTTTCTGAGTTTGCATACAGTGTTGCATAACAGACGTACACACACCCACGTAGTATAGTACATTGAAGAGTAGATACAGCTTGTTTTATTACAGCTTGTCATTCGATACTTCTCGCTTAAAATTAATTGTCAGAAATGACGCGTGACTTTTCAATGCGAGCGAGTCTTTCGCGATTTATCAAAGCGAGCGTGTTCGCGCGCGTTATGAAATTATTGCGAGAGACACGCTCGGAGTAACGTTAAATTAGCGTGAAACACGGCCGGAGCAACGGAAATATATCCTGGCTTTCTCAGACTCGACAACGATGTCCTAATCCACACTGTGGCAGATTCTAATGTACATCTTGTTATACACCAGGCCGCGCGTCTTTTCTTTCGTTCTCGCGCGCTCTTTGTGTGTGTGTGATTCATTCTTTTGCTCCGCTTAAATGGAGCAGAGTGTAGTCTTAATAATAACCGTTTTTCGACACGGTTAATTGAAATGCGGCGTAATTTTCCGAGATTGAAATTATTAACACACATCATCTTCGTGACGACTCGAAATGTCTAAATAAGGCATATGTCTGTCACGATGAACCGGACATTTGTTTAGAGAAATAATTGTAACAAAGTCAAATAATGTATTACATATCTAATGTATGAAAAATGTTACATAAATACTAATTTACATATTTATATATAAAGTTACTTTGTCATAATTATTTACATATATATTATTTATCTTTGACACATTTAAGTGCGCAAATTCGAGAACTAATGCTTGAAAAAAAACATACATAATTTTTAAAATACTTAACTGAGAGAATTGTTATGTTTAATTTATTTACATATCTAATTATTATTTCTTTAACACAAATATTCGGTCATTATAGCGCGTGTCCGATTGTTGGGACATTTGTTTATTTTATTGTAATGTATTTCACTCTTTCGGAACGTGTCATTTGTTTTTCGGTACAAGAGAGATGAGCTGGTCTTTCTTTTTTTTTTTTTTTTTTTTTTTTT
>QVOB01016989.1:0-18841 GCA_014839585.1 Pseudomyrmex concolor | reverse complement strand
GAACGTGACATCATTTCTTTACATTTGTAAGAAAAAAAATATACATATAAAACATTCATTTCCTGTGGATGTACGTGTAAAAAAAAAAAAAATATATATATATATATATATAATATTTAGATACGCGATGTGTGTGACGCAGATAAAATAATATTTTTGACACGCGTGACAAATTGATAATAGTGTGTTGTTCACGATAATACACGCGACCACGATAACACAATTATAATAATATAATACAGATAAATTTCATAAATACGTAATAATTGAACATCTTTCAATGAAAGATAACACACTAAGTTTTAACTAGCTGACTGTTTTCCACGTGCTCGTTCGTCACGTGCGACGCGCGAAGACATAATTACACGATGATTAATATTTCACAGCGCACTTTGATCTCCAATTATTTTCGTTTTAACGTTAGAGAATTCTAACGTTAATAATTCTAACGAATTGCTACATTCTAAAGAAAGAATGTAGCAATCATATCCTATTATAGAAATATATTTCGCAACGTCTGATCTGTCACTCGAGAGTTTCTCTTAATTATTGTTCTCAAATTTTCCACAGATTCAAATCAAAATTAGTCAGATGTTTGGCTAGTTTCTCGTACATCATACGAAGTCTTCTAAACTTAGCGGTCACAGTGTTTACCCCTTGCGTCGCCCTGAACACAGTGATAAAGCTGCCGTATTGGGCTAGTATCGTGGGAATAACGGGTATTTCCGTAATTTTCACGGTCATGGTAAGAACATGTGACTTATATATGTATTTACATACACAGTTTACTAATATTCGACGATCATTTTCCAAACAAGATTCTGTTACGATATGATGTAAGAATAATGTGATACTTCTAAACATTTTACTTTGATTTAAATGGTGTGTTTAAACAAAAATATTTTTTTTTAGACAGATATCTTTTTTGTATTCGAGATTTACTAGAAACGCGATAAGATATATTTCTTCTTATTGACAAATAACCGTAATATAATGAAATTACGGATTCCAAATCAATTTTTCTGCGACAAAATAAATAAATTATTTACAGCGAGTTTTCTCAGCCAACAATATTTCCGGGGAATCTGATATTTTGGATTTGAACAAATATCGTGTGTTTGTGAGGCGAGCAAGCTATAGTACTATTTCAGTAAATATGAGAGCTTTTCGTGAAAATTACATTCGGACGGCAAATTACTTATGTATCCCACAGGAAATTCGAGCAATCAAAATTCGCGCATATAATAGAAGACTAGCAAACAAAATAGCAATGAAAACAACTTTATTTTGAAAACTAATGGAAAAAGCGCGTACCTTTAATATTCACTAAAAAACTGAAACGTTAATGTGAAACGAAAGCTGATGCTGCATTCACTATAACAGTAAAATACTAATTTTGGAAACAAACTGAACTTCTAATAAAGAATATAATGTCAGCGGCGATAAAATAACTAAAATCTTATTTTTTTCAATTCACAAAAACACATAATATGTATATCTTGTTTTTTTTCTTAGGGAGGCTTAAAAGCCGCTATTTTATCAGATGTTATTCAAGGCATCGCAATGATCGGTGTGTCCGTGGTGATCATCATACAAGGAACAATCAGCGTCCACGGTCCGACTAACGTCGTTAACGTGACTTATGAACGCGGACGTTTGGACTTCTTCGAGTATGTTTGTTGATAAATTATTACGTATGCGTGTTGCGAACGCGTATGTAATTTTAGTAAAAATTTCTAACTAGAAAAAAAATTATTATTTACAAATTATTTTATTGTGAGAATCGCGTGCACAAAGTTCCTGTGTTACATAGTTTCACATCTCTCATTTTCGGAACACGAAACTTGAGCATTATTTTTCCCGGATAAAAATATAGGTTCACAATTTTGTCCGATTGTCAATAAATGAAATAATGTTACAACGCATTTTTATATTAAAATTCTTTGCTGCGCATTTCACAATTTGAAATTATTAAATTCCGCAGCAGCGAAAAATTATTTTACGTGCATTTTCCGCATCCTTGAAATTTCTCACGATTATTACGATATATTTGTTCTTTTATCAAATTACAGAGCAATTTAAATGATTAATTAAGCTCTTTCTAACTCTTTCAAGATAGCGATACAATTGCTACATTTATTTGATAATTATTTTTTTTTAAGCTTTAATATGGATCCTACTGTTCGAGTATCAACGGTGTCAGCGACACTGGGTCAGCTCTTCATGAGTCTATCCATTTTCGGGTGTCAACAGAATTTTGTCCAGAGATACTGCAGTATGTCGAGCCAAAATAAGGTTGTCAAGTAAGTAAACTTCTTGCCCGAGCATCTTATAGCTCCGAACAAATTTCTTCATAGCGCTTCTATCACACACTGATAAATGACAGTTACGCGACACATTATGCACAATTTGATCCAAAAGACATTCTAATTTATGTAAAGTGTTCTGCGAATTATCAAATAAGCCTCCAAGATTTAAATGAAAACTATGCAATAGATGCGTAATAATACAAAGTCAATAAGAAAAAAATAAAAGTAAAAAAAAGTTCTGCTTGAAAACATTCGCATCTTGAAAAACAATTAAATTATAAAATCTTTGTGTCAGGTTGAAACTAATTAATGAAAAATCCGTGTAACATACAAATTTCTGCCAATAAAAAATAACCTGATAAAGTTTCTCGAAATTTTGCAAACACATTTTTATAAATACACATGTATCGTAAAATACATAAATTACACAAATATCATCGCAAAAGTGTTATTATCAACAAATTCTCAGTGATAAGCAGTTACATATTAATTCTCACTGCGTATTAATAACACAAAATCATATAATTAAATATTCTTTTTAAAATGTTTTTTTATCTTATTAAATAGTAGCAGATAAGAAAAATGTCACTACAATTGATCACAAGTGTGCGATGTCTGTTTTATATCGTACACGATATTTGCACCTATAAACATTTAACAAAGGAATATAAGGTTTAACAATCTTCTACTTGGCAAACATATGCGGTCATATGTACATAAGATGTCCCATATTTTTTTACGATCATTCTATATTGAAGTTTTCTAAATTTAACTTATACTTAAAAACAACAGAGAGATTTTAAAATATTTTATTATCAGCGAGAGGTTTTAACGATTTGTAGGAAAAACATATTGGTTGTTCATCTTACGAAGAGAACATGTCGAATTGTTTAAAGATGTATTTCAGTCACAGGAGATACGTGTAATATATACGCGTGTCTATTTGTGCAACACATAGACATTTGTCACTTCAATCACCTGAGTTTGACTAATGATTCACCAGCGTAAGTCACGTGAAAATTATGACTCACATGAGTGAAGTCGTGCAAACACTTTTAAAAAAAAAAAAAAAAAAAAAGAAAAGAGTAATCGTATTATTCATCAAATTTCCAGAAATATCATCACAATTTGTGCGGCTTCCGTGCATATTTAATTAACAGATAAGTTTTCTCAACCATGTGCATCAAAAGACGTCGATGTCAGAAGTTGAAAAAATGCCAAGTCTTTTTATTTTTAAAATACACGAAAACGTGCTTCTCACAAAAATATCTTATCACTTTTCCAACTTACAAGCGCACATTTCTCATCGTAAAATTAAATTAAGGAATTTTTGCGTGATATTTAGTGTGTGAAAAAAAAGTTTTATGTCACTCAATTTTATTTCTAATTCTTTACCTTTTTACTGTTTGCATCATGTTTCGTTTTTAGTGTGTACCAAAAATAAACACTGTGTTGCACATTTAAAGCCGAGCGTAACCATGACGAAAGTCTGCACAAAACATCGACGCATTTGCCATTCAATATAAAAACCGCATGTTTTTCTAGTTCAGTGGTAATCAAAGATATATAAAAGCCTCATGTATAGGATACAAATTTGCTGCGTATCTCTGTGTATACAAGCTGAAACATTATCGTGAAACGAGCATCACGTTGGCCCATAAAGTTTTATTGCACGAAAATGTATGGCTGGTGGGACTGGAGTAGACACTTTCGTGAGAGAAAAATAAAGTTGATCTAGAGACATGCGCATGAGGTGTCTTTAGCCGTGGAAATTTATCGTTGGAATTTCAACGAAATTTCTTCAACGCGCCGTCTTTCACCTTTCCATCGCGCTCGTAAATCTTTCAATTATAACTTGCAAACCTACATGGTGAAATTTTTAATACGCGTTTATTCAAAAAGTTGAAAAGAAATATTTACATAAAATTGCTGTAAAAGGTAAATTTACATGATTACTAAAGAAGAGAATACGATAACTTTAATGACATATACGCGTGGCGTTTATTGCGCCACGACTTGAATTAAATGTGATTATTGTGTCAAAAGCGGTAAATTAGTAGAGTCTGGTGTGTACTAACAAATTAATAGACTCGACGACGATTTCTCCCGCTTGTGTTGGCGCATCGTCGGCGACGACGGCGAGAGAAGTTTTGAAGTAGTATAGAATCGGGCCGATTTAGGAAATTGTGCTCACACACAGTTACTATTACCACATAATCAATAAGAGATCCGTAGGGAGCCCGAATGGCACCTCGCCAAAACTTTTAGTGTAGAGATCCTCGTTGTGTTCAGTAAGGTTCATAATATCAATTCGAGAGACGTCGACATACGTTTCTAGAACTCTCTCTTTACTCGCGTTACCGTTTATTAAAATGATCGAGTAAATATTGCGCAAAGAAAGTGAGGAAAGTGAACGTTTTTCGGAGCGAAATAAAATGACAAGACATTAAGCCGCTTAAAATGTCCACATCATTTGTTATGAAATAGAGATGCTCGGAAAATATCAAGAAATTGTAATAAACTACTGGCTAAAAATATATAAGACTAAATGTAATATGGTTTTGCGAAGTTGAGTTTTGTTTGAACTAATGTAGCGAACATATTATGTATGCGAACTGTCACGCTCGATCTTCTCGATCGTGCTTCCATCCATCATTTTGATTAAAAGTTATCGAAATACATAAAAAAATTTATAAATTTGATTAAATTGCTTTTGCATCGTGCAAATTGCAAGTGTTCATGAAAGATAATTTGTAGAAGAGGCTAATTGAGCTGTTTATATTTCTGAAACTATTAAGGTCATGAAGTTTATAATATTCTCAGCACATATATTTAAGTTTATATTAAATTTTTTTTCTAGGTTTGTGCGGTAATTAAAACTTGAATTGTTTATCTCTTTTTTTTTATTTTCTTTAGTTTTGGAATCTTTAATTGTTTAATTATTATTGATAAAAGTTAAAATTTTACGATTTTATACGGAATTCTATATAATCTATTTAAAAGACAGTTATTATTTTTGAAAAGTTCACGGAAGATGATAAGAATGACTCTAATGGACTTGTCGCTTGCACACGTGTTTGTTGTTCACGTCGTACATCAGTGACAGTTCATTTACTATTTGTTCATTATCTTTTTTTTTTTGCTTATATAACTAGTTTTCCGATGTACTGTCGCGCATTATTGTGTTGAATTTCGTGGCGTAAAAATAAGATAAATATTTCCCGCACAACATGCACGTATATTATTATCCTTTGCATTAAGACATCAGTTTAAGTTAATACATGTCGAGATATCGTTAATGTTTGGACGTTTGTCGAGCAAAAAAATATACTTTGCTTCTACCAAACAGTAATTTAAAAAACACATTTTGAATGTATCGTTTAATAAATTTACACTTGTAGAAGCCGTCAGCAACGTTTTTGCGCGTTGCACGCGTTGTTTTGATAGCAATTTTTCAAATAAACAAAAATGTTCTTTTGGAAATCTTCTTTTGTGACAAAAAAACATATTTCATTATTGTTTATCTATTGACATAAATAAGACTTATTTTTTGGAACAAGAGACTATGGAAGTCGCTAGCAATGTTTATTCAGTTTGCAGAAATAAATGTCGAGTTAATCGCAACATTAAAACAACATTTGTTTTAGATTCAAAATTTTTGCGATAAGATTAGATAAAGGATGTGCCTCTAACGATGAGACAAATAAGTTCACTCGAACTATATATTTGCGAAAACGCACATTTAGCAGATGCGATAGTATAATCCAATGAGGATTTCACAATGTTAGATGCAAGTATAAACGTTAACTTTATAAAAATTGCATAACGCATTTACATAATGACTCTCTGTTTAACATGCTTTACTGCCATTTATGCTGCTCTACTTTGCAGTGAAAATATCATTGTGTGTTCAATTTTCTTAAAATCCCTTTCTTATTTATAAGTCACTTTATACATAATGTTTTTTATGAGTCACTTTAATATTTTCCCAGAAAGTTCTGGATTTTTGTGATCAACGAATATTCTCTCTCTTTTTTTTTAGGACAATGATGGCCAATATGCCCATAATCACGATCTTGTTTTCGTTATCTTGGATCGTCGGAATGGTGATCTTCGCTAATTACGCCGATTGCGATCCTTTGAGTCTGGGATACATTTCCAAGATTGACGAGATCGTACCGTTCTACGTGGAAGACAAATTTCTCCACGTACCCGGCATGCTTGGCCTGGTAATGGCGACTCTCTTCAACAGCGCTTTGACTTTGGCGGTGTCGAATCTCAATTCCCTCGCAACGGTCACTTTCGAGGACTTTCTGATTCACATCCCGGCGCTGAAAGACTTGAAAGACACGCAGCAGCTCCGCGTAATCAGAATCATCGGTGTTATCTACGGTCTCGTGATAATCGGCATGAGCTTCCTGGTGGCAATGCTGTCCGGCGTGATAGAATCATCCATGCTGATGACTTCGGCAACGTCCGGACCACTTCTCGGCGTTTTTATTCTCGCCATGCTAATCCCTTGCGCCAACTGGAAAGGCGCCGCGGCTGGCATGATCTTTAGCCATGTAACGACGTTATGGATCACCTTCGGTCATCTTAGTCTCGGCACCGTGATCGACACGCTGCCATTGTCGACGGAAAAGTGCAACAACGAAACGTTCTCCTCGCTGATCACAAGACCGATCAGCATCGAGAATTGTGCGCAAAATGTTACGTGGACGAGGTCACACGAGACCGCCACGCTGTCGTTCGTCGACGAGACGAAGGAGAAGTGGTCGAATCCTCTGAACGCCATTTACAGTGTTAGCTACATGTATTACGCTTTCATCGGCAGCCTGACGACGATTCTCGTCGGCATTATCGTAAGTTTACTTACGGCTGATCCCGAGAGCGACAAGTACGAGGAGCATTTGCTGCATCCTATGGCGCGAAAAATGGCGGGATTCTTTCCCGGGAAGCGAAGGCTCTACTCGAGCAGCACTCGTCTCGGTAATGAAAACGACGACACAAACGGCACGAACGAAACTCTCTCTTCAGTCACGTGTGTCGCCGACAATATTGAGAAAACGATTTCCCGGACGAATCAGGGATTCGTGGACGATAAGGGCAAGTTGCATTTGGACAACAGTTATATGGAAAAGCTGAACGCGCTGAAAAACGCGTCTCTAGACGTGACCAACGAAATAGGCAAACACACTAGACTCTGATTCGACGCTAGTCCCATAAGTGTGTATGTTCCTCGTATATATTATATATTACTCGCAGTATTAACATCATCGGAACGAAAAATCTCCCGAGACACTTACGAGATTGGCGGGCAAATGATCAAGTTGGACGAGCAAACGGTTGTTACTTTGTGTTTGTGTGTCAGTGCCAAATTTTATAAACGTAGTATGTGTGATCTAGTGTGCATGTAGAGAACGTAATTACGCGTGAACAAAGTTTTCCTCGATTACAGTGCTCGGGCCGTACACTCTCATATTCAGCTGCGCAAATTTTGTAAATTTGATAGACGCGATTTGCAGGCAAAGATTGTCAAACGCACATGTCGAATAAGTTATGTCACCGCAACGAACGAGTTTTCTACATCTCTAAGGGAGAAGAGAAACGACGGAAAACCAATGTAATTGCTTAGAAACCGGCAGAGTTTGCGTTTAGTCGAAAATTAAACGGCCAACTTGTGTGCGCGCTACCGATCATTCGAGTACAATTTAATTAACGAAATAATAAGAGACTGATGATCCAATTGCCAACCGACGGAAGCAAACGCCTTTTTTACCTTCGTTTTATGTCATGCGATATTCTAGCCGAAACATGCGGTCATATGTCACGTTATCCTCTCACTACACTCCTCCTTTTATTATCTGATAAAAGATTCGAAATTCGGAGCTCCTTATTTTTATCTTTTTAAACAGTTTAGAAAATATGTTAACGATATATTTTAATATATTAGATATATATGTATGTATTTTTTAAATTAAGATAAGATTCCCTATACTTATGTACATATATTTGTGTACATATATGTACATAATTATCAATGTGCTATAAGAACTTTTATCGATAAAAGTTAAGTCGCCTGTCGATTCCTTACAAGTTTTACAGAAGTAAAGAAGGAGTAGTGTAGCTTAGTCTGTAGTTTAGTTACGAAAACAAAATGTGCAAGCATTTCAACAATTTGATATTAAACTCTACAATTATTTTAATTGACGTTATATGATATTTATAAATATTCTTTGTATCTAGCAAAGTTACTGAAACGCACTGAAACGCAGTGGTCGTATGTGAGGATTTCTTATTTAATGTATTGTATTTCGATTTGTAAACAATCAATACAACATTGTATTTAGATTGTAAACGGGTTCTGAGAACCTTACGTAATAAATCGAGTGTTCTCTTTTTAAAAGAAAAGAGCAAGAGATTGCTCGCGTTTATTGATATGTGTATGCACTTTCACATGTGTGTTGTTCTCGGATGCATCAAGCATTGATATTATAGATTTATTTTTATACTTCAGAGAAAGAAATAAGATATTTTTGTTTTAAATAGAATATTTTTTCTCTGAAATATATATATATATATATATTATATACATACATGTAATAAAAATAATTTTAATTTGACTAGTGCTCGTTACTTTTATCTATTCTACATTGTTGTTATTACGTATATATTTATTCTTTTAACAATACAAAACTCAATATTTTTTTAATCTATGTCGTGATTATTTGCGATCCTCACAACAACCTTTTTTCCATTAAAAGCGTCAGATATTTTAAATAAGCTGTTTTTTCTTTTGTTAAAATTCCCTCTTTTCTTTCTCAACAAACATTATATTGTATATTTCATAACTACTTTCGTAAAATAAAACTGTTTTTTCTTAAATACACACACGCAAATTTTTCGCGTTTGATATGCTCGCTTTGTTGATATTTTAATCTCTGTTCCACTGCAACCGATTTCGATTCTTATACAATATTTATTCGGAAGTTTTCTATAAACATATTTACTAACTTTACATATTGCTTTTTTAAATATCACTTCTAGTTGTATATTCGTAGTGCGCGACATCGCTTATCGTAATGTTGCTGTATTGCATATATTCTTCTGTTTGAACAATGTTTATTGGACGAGAGAAACGCCACATTAAACTAAAATTATCGTTTTTGTTCTCTTTTGTACAGAATTCACTGAAAAGGATTTCAACTAGGGTCGGAACGTTTAAATTTATATACCAATTTACAAAATAAAACAAGTAAAATAAGACCTAGTATTGCTCGTATTGCCTTTTTTTAAGTCATTTTAATTTTTAACGAATACCAATTAATGTTATTCAAATACATTCAAACTATTCACATTTTAATATTCGCATATCTAAACAATACAAATCATTTCCTTCTATCGCGTTCTATTTTTCTTAATAGTCACACGTTAATATCACAAATAGACTGCTTGTGTGTGATATACTTGATGAAACTAAATGCGTTTAAACGCATAAAGATAAATCTGCTTCCTCGATTAAACCGCTGTAATCGAATACGCAAGTAATAAACGCGATAACCGCTGTGACTTTTCGCTCAAGATTTCTGTTGTTACTTATTAACTCGTGATGTCAATCGAACCGAACACAATTTTAAGTCACGTGTAAAATAATCGTGTGCCAAATGAAACAAATATCAAAAATTGTGGCAAAGTGATCTCGTTTTAAATATACGTGGTTCACACGTGTATGTAAATCTATATCCTCGATACGGCTTCTTCTCGAAACTGGAAATTCAAGTTTCTCCAGGTGATCCGGTCTCAGTGTTCACCTGGTGGCATCACGAACACCGGCAACGTTGCAACGACTTAAAATAGTGGTGGTAACGTCACGCACACAGCATATTCTCGAACAATGCGCTTCGTGTAGTAGTGTGCAGCAAGTCTCGGTCGGTTTTATGCGCGAAAACACAGGCGGCTTTTAGTACAGCGCGCGTTTCCGAGCTGGTCGCTCGCAAATCTCTTCGAGAAATGATAATATCGCCGGCGGGAGTGGCGCACACCGGACGATAACAATACAAAGTTTCCGCTCTTATCGCTTCTGTTCTTTTTCTCTTACTACGTTTCTCTTCTCTCTTTCTCCTTTTTTTTCTTTTTTTTTCTCTCTTTCTCGAAGCCGCTTCTTGCCCCAACAACTTTTATACGGTGTTGCCGGTTCAAAGGTTTGAAGCGTGCCGCGAATGCGACTTCGATCCTGCGCTCTTCGCTTTTTCGCGACGTTCGATACCTAGAAGCTACAAGGCGGCTCTTCTCCATTTTGACAGTAACGCCGGCAAGATCGTGTGGAACACACGGAACGGCTGTGCTCCATTTTTGCTGCCGGTTTTTGAAGCGCGTGTGGGTTTTGCGTTTGCTGTACGAGCGTGCTTAAATAATACGTTTTACGTGTATCTTTTTTCGTTATCGCATACGGAATTTCCCTCGGCGTGGGTGCGGTGCATCATGGCGGTAGAACCGAGGTAAATGCGCAGAAAGCTCGTACGTATATAACCGTGAGCCGGCGTGCGCCGCTACGGTCGCTTTCCACAAAACGAAACCGATTCTTTGAAAAGATTCGCCGGTGCTACGATACATTGATGCACAAAAGAATTACAATCTCGCGAATAGTTCGATCATGACCGTCGACAGACGATTTTTTATGTAGCGGAAAAAAAACAGTTTACATAACGCGTAATAAATTTTTTATTACATGAGATTTCAAAAGAAAAAATGTGAAATATCAATTAAATGACACTTGATACGAGTTTTAATGAAGAAGAATACGAATTATTGTGTATTCGCAACGATTACATTCAATGGTTTTACGATTTGTTTTTTATTAAATTTGCCTATATTTTTGTTTTATGTTTTTGCCTTATGTTTTTTTTTCCCTCTTTATTTTAAAAACGCGAAAACACCCGATGCTTCTCGTCGTCAGAGTGCTGCAAAGTGCGCACCTATAATAGCGCATTATAATTACCGGGTAATTTGAAATTCCACTGTAAATTGTGGGTGAATAATTAGGTAGTTCATGTTGAAAATGCGACGGAAACATATTTGTTTGTGGATTCGTGCAAACCTCGTGAGAGATATGAATTTCCTCGGGCCAACTACTAGTTCGTTTTGCACTGTTAAATGAGACAGTGGTGCCCAACTATTGCGAAACTACAAAGTTTCTGGCATCATTAACTCACAGCTCGGAACATATCGCTGATTGATTACACAAAGTTCGCAGAACATACACGAAAATTTATTGTAAAGAAAGAACTGAAGTAAAATGAGATAAACGAAATTTAACGTAATGTATTAATAAGGTAAATTTCTGTTTGAAATTTTTACAAAATTTTTTACTTTAAGATAATTTTTCTGGATCGGGAATTTATCTATAAAATATTGAACAGATCAATTCAGGAAGATAAAACGGAAACATGTGTATTCGCGATGACATTTCGGATGTCTCGGTAACGAGAATGTCATCCGAATTCTGTAACGTATATTCTAACAAGAATGTTACCGTGACACTTAGCGAGACCGGTCACGTTTTATATGACGTTTCTGAAAAGTCACATCGAAACGCGGCTGCGCGAAATCAAATATCAGCGATAACATTGTGTCAACGATGAAAGCGCGCATTGTATTATTCATTGCGAAATATCACGTGCTGCACGAAACATCAGTCATTATAATTTCTGAAGCGTGCTGGCTCTCGCCTTTTCCTAACTTCTTCATTCTTCGAGCCATTGTTAGTTTCGACGTATGGTAGACGATAGATATAGCGATAAATTATTAGCATAAACCGCACGAAGCAGTCCCGTCGAAACACCTGATGCAGCAGCAATGGCCGTAGATCCCTACAAAGGCTTCATTATCATCGCGTGATATATATATATATATATATATACACACGCCGCGAGCATTATTGTCTTCCTAGATTATGTCTGCGATCGATCCGCATTCGATTTATGCGCGCGCGCGCGCGCGCGATATCACGTGTATACTCTTGAGATTTATTATCTTCCATTCCGACGTTTTATTGCCCGGATTGTGATCAATCAAATCTGATCAAATTGATTTCGCGGAAGGAAAATCTTGTTAATAAATACAACAGAACAAAATATATAAGCTACAGTGACAAAAAACGTAATAATTCTTATAAAATTTTGTGATATCGATATGTCTCAAGATAGTTCAAAAAATATTTATCGTTAGACGATCGCAAGAAGCCAATATATGTTTTCGCAGTATGACTTGCTCCATTTTAAAAATTACTCTCAATATCTTCCTACATCTCATGCAGCACATTTCCTATGAGGAAATGTGTACATCTGCCGTTATGCTTTCTTTCCTTTCGTATGAGAAAGAATTTTGTGGTATTATGCTAAAATATAAAATACTAACACAGTCTTTTTATTACACATAGTTGTATACTTCTTTATATGTGGAATTCCTTACTTGCATGTAGAATACAGACATTTCTAGTGATAAACGCATGTTGAAAATATTGCTTTTTTTAAAATAAATTTATTAAATATTGCTTTTCTTAACCCCAATCCTGTAAATGTTTTTTCTTAAGTACGTATCCTATAAACCCTGAACATTTATGTTTGACGCGATTTTTTTATTGGGTAAAACGTTGCAAACACTCTATAAAAATTCATAAGGCTTTATTCAACATTCTATATTAGAAATAACATTAGCTTTGATATTTTTTTATTTGTTTAGAATTTCTTCCACCAAATAGTTAATAAAATTTTTTTATTTTCAAGAATCGCTCGGACGTTAATATCTTTTACAGGATTAGGGTTGAAATTTATTTATGCCAATATCGTTATCAGGCTATTAAAACTAAGCATCACGCGCGCTCATTTAGTGTTTATTTCATTTTAAAATATACAGCACAGAAGCGCAAAACATATTTAATTAGAGATTTGCTCTTGGTCGTACAATGCATGCGTGCAAATAAATGTTTCACGTCGCGATTTTATATACTTCTTTTTTAATACGAATATTCTCCTCTAATCCACTCTCTTTTATTCTGTTCTCCGGCGAGAATAATGTGACGAAATTGCAATATGAAGAAACGGACATAAATTTTTCCGTGTGAATCAACGGTACACCACGAATACTGCAAAGTGTCTCTCTTGCAGATAATATATTTTAAAAACGCATATTAAAATAGGAATATGAAAATTTTATATTTGTACCGTACATATTTTAATTTATTCGGACGAATTTTATTTACGATTTTATCAAAGATAAAAAGATTACACAAAATTATGAACCTATAACCATACATTTAATTAATTTTTCTCTTTTGATAAAGATGTTTCTCTCTTCCTTTTCTTTCTCTCACAACGTCACTGACTTGAATTTTGTTGCAATTATGCTGATTCGGATAGATGTAACGTTTTCGTTAACGAGTAATTATTTTGCTTTTGTTTAATCGGATTTGCCGACAATTAGCGGCGAATGTCAACATAACAGATAATGATTTATCAATATATAACAAGGATAACAAGGATAATGATTCATTTCAGGTGGTTGCCGTGTCAGCTGAAAATCGAAGAGAATATCTGCAGCATCGATTACGATGGCGTTATCCTGGTGTCAGGAAATGCTCCTGGATCGGACGAGCCGGAACCCTTCAAAACCGTTCTATACAACGCGGCGCAAATCGATGCCGCGCTGGATACGATCGGCGCGGTTTTGCCCATTAATTTGCCCGCAAAAAGGCTCATTTACAGTCCAACGGGTCCGCTTAACATGGATTATCACGACGTGCGGAGCCACGCGGAAGCTGCCGTGAAGGGAGTAAAACGGTAATCTCTTTGCGAATAATCCACACACGTTTTTCTTTCTCTTTGTTCTTTTTTTTTACGTGTAACAAAAGGAGTAACAGAAACGTCGTCATGGTCATAAGGGATGTATTTTACACATGTGTATCGGCACGTCCCACAGCTTTTTAAGATATAATTTTTGTAACGCGCTAAATGAAAATATAAGTACAAAACAAGTGATCGTTTCAATGACATTTTCTAGATAGAAGAAAATAATTTTGCGGTAAAATTCTATTTATTCAATAAATTGAGAAATTGATGTTCCTGCTATTTGTTTTAATTTTCTACTTATACCAAAAATTGCTTCATTACGAATCGTTTTCTGCAAATTTTAAGACTTTAGAATTACTGAATAATTGACATTACGAACCAGTAATTATCGGTTAATAAAGCGCTTTATATGCCGTCAACATATAATTAAATTGCGGTTGCCGACGCGCGCTGTCCGGATAAGTCTTGGTTATCTGTCGCTTTTCGAGAAGAGATGAGAATACTGTATCAGGATAAAGGAAACGACGGCACAATGGCGCGGCACTATTATACTCAACCACTATTGCCTTCAAAATTGTTTGTTGTTAATCTTCAAAGAGACCTTTTATCTTTAATACATATCGACTATTTAATAATAGATTTGCGTAAATATACATGTATATGTGTGAAAGGAAGAGTGTATGTTATATTAGATAATACTACTGAAATATTTCTCGATTAAGAAACATGTCACGAAATTTCAATTTAATCACAGTGCGTATGTAAATTCCTTTTTTTTCTATTGTGTACGCATATATTTGGACTCGACGATAGTATGTGCAGAAAGTGACACATACCTCGTGTCGGCAATATTTGCGTACAGTCGAAAAAAAATTACCGTGTTTTTTACCGAAAACCCTTCATTCCGAAATCAGTGGTGGAATAATTAATCAAAGGCTCTTGATTGCATGTTTACAGTTCCGAACATCTTCGTGCCCGTATGTCGACGCACTGATGCGCGAGTATTCGCTCGCTATCGCGATGGCGAAAGTGAAACGGCTTGAATGAGCAAAACTAGTCACCCCGAACGAGCGTCAGCGCGTTTTGTGTATTCGATAGGTATATAGAGAAGACGCAATGATGCGCGAACGAAATTCGATTGAAAAATGAACGTGAGCCATACCGTCTGTCTGTCTCGAAATTCGATTGAAAAATGAAATTCCTGTTCGTTTAGCTCGAAACTGTTTTTTTTTTTTCGCACATGTAGCGACTCTGTCAACGCGACAATGACGCGAACAACGTAATACGTTAGTGAGAAAAAGTAGAGATTATAAGTATGTCGTAACGCGCGTTATTGAAATGCTGCATTCTGCAATGAGTATTTTTTCGAATGTAGTCGGTAAAGTGTCAGAGAACACGATATCAGAGAGCTGGTGACGATAAAGCGAGATAAGATCGCGTTGCTACGTCGGACCAAAAACAGACAACGCGAGTATGATAAAATACTTATATTGAGAATAAATATCAAACAAAAAAATAACACGGAACGTAAATAATTAATTAAAACTTTTGCAAAGCAATGAAGCGTAAATATAAGAAAGAAAGAAAGAAAAGTTTTCAAGAACGAAGTATTTAAAAAAAATGAATAAACTATGAAAAATTCAACTATTTTCTTTGTTTATATATTTGCGTAAATATTTGCGATGCGATGTAATTTTTGCCGAGCGCAACAAACTGCCAACTTGGTTTTGCATAATTATTTAAAAGTACGATCTGCTTAGAATTGGAAATTTTTCGCGCGACATTTTCGTCGCGTGCTTCTATACTCTGGAGAAAGGTGGTTGCTCCACAAATTTTATCGTTTGCATTTTAATTAGTGTTGATGCTTTCTGCAGGTAAAATTGCTGTAATGCGTGGCGCGTCGCGTACATCTCGCGCGATAACGCGGTATTTGTAATCCTTTCGGAATTCCGGAATAATATAATGGCGCACGCGTGAGTCTACGCGATATTAATACCAAACTCAAATCAGAAATACTCGGCCGAATTGAGAATGGAACCGAGAATCGCGATGAAACGACGAGTTTTCTTGAAATTCCCTAGTCGCTTACGCATATCGGGAATACATCGGAGATGGAGTTTAAACAAGAATAGCAGTGCTTTGGGGGATAGATGAATAATTCCTGGTTCCAAGCTTGGCAAAGATAAATTCAAATTAATAAAAATAGATAAATACGAGTCAAGCGTGATTCAATACGAGAAGAGCGAGCGATTCATCGGGTTATACAGCCACGATTATATATTACATCTGACAAGACGAAAATTGAACACAAAGGGAAATAGAAGCAGCCATTCGTGTTTCGGAACAGTCAATAAGAATCGCACATCTATTCTCGAAGAAATCATTTCTTTTCCTCTTTTTTACATAGATGTTCGTCCCTCGAGATTTAGTACCGCTGCGAGGTGACTTATGTTGCCAGTAGATCCTGATAATCACGCCAACTGACAATATGTCAGCATCGTAATTACAATCAGATTCCCCTCGAGTCCGCGTCAATGCTTTCCTATATATCTCCGAACTTCGTCTCTTGGGTATCTTCTGATTCTTCGCGAGATTCTTAGATTAGCATTTCTTCGTCCGGCTCTCGGTGTGCCAAACACGAGAGACTTTTGATTTTTTTTATTCTCTCATCAGTATTCATTTTTTTCTCGGCAAACAAACGGTAAATGCGTGTGATAATAATATATAAATAAATTTAATATAAAATGGTAATGTTTAAAATTATACAAAGAGATTAACATAAGTAATTTTACATATGTGTGTGTATATAATGTGACTTCCCAAAATTACGTATATTTTAATATTTTATTAAATATTTATTGCAATATATCCCGAATTGTATCAATTTACATGACTGACTTTATGACTTTCTGCACTTTCTATCAGGGCATTAAAGGCCGGCGTAAAATGCCCTTTATTGGTGCTACTGTCGGATGAACGTTTCGAAAACGTTGAGCTGGTCACGCTTCTTGGCGCCTTAGAAGCACTCTACGTGGTGAGTTCCGCACACTGAATTATTCATCATAATATTAACGCGTTGAAATAATATTATGACAAGCAGATATTATGTCGTATTTTAAAGTCGTTCTGTGTAAATATGTTTGTGGGAGAGAAAAATTGAAATATTAAAAATAATTTTTTAAATATATATATATATGCTGCAAGTGAAATAAAAATCGCGGCGTAAGAAACGTAACTGAAAATTTATACGGCGCAAAATCGACTCTGAATAAAATTTATACGGCGCAAAATCGACTTAGTTATTTAGTTAGTTTTGTCAAAGGAGTTATCGGAAATATTATTTCGCCGTATGTGAGCAAAAGACTTCGATTACCGAACTGGATTTAATTCAATTAACAATAACAGTCGTAAATTTCCAAGAGTCGACGTGAAAAAGTCGATCCGACATGTTTTTAATCAAAAAAAAAAAAAAAAAAAAAAAATCACCGGAGTTGAAACTGGAAAGAGTCGATGAGCGAACGATACTCGATTGCGGCAATATATCCGGTTAAGGCATTTCACAGATAGTTGGTACAGTTGTGGTTACACGAGAGCCGTTTAAACCAATCAAACAGATACAAACATAGCTTTGTGCGCACCTATACGTTCGGTAGAGAATAGGAAGCCTGTAGAGTTGTATCTAGAAGGAATTCACCTCCGTGTTTCGGCCGAGTTTGGTGCGCTGCGGTCTGATTGGTTCCTCCGCAAGTTGCTTCACCATACCAACCGTAGTAAATCCATTCGTGCCGTTTCTAAACTACATCGCGATCTTAATCCATAACTAATGACATCCACCGCGATGCATAATACGACGCGATTTGGACTAAATCAGACCTCGATATTTTAACGGAAAACGCCGCAATTAATTCCGCCCCATCAATGTCCGATCATATCCCAATAAGACTCTGTTCGCGAACGTGTCTGCCTAATTACTCGTTCCGAACCTTCGCCCGGACGGGATATTCATTATTTAATGATTACGAGAAAGCCGAGTTGGGACGAGAGCGTAATTTGCAAACGTGCATGTTCCGCAAGCTACGCGATTAATACACGCATCCGTGCATCTAATCCGTGCAACGTTACGATCAAGCTGTTATCCCCGGTTGATTAAGCCGGAACAGATTTGCTAGTGGCACTTTAGTGACATTATTCGCTCGGCGTCGGCACCAACTTGGGGAAATTCCCGCAGCTCTCGAAAGCTCATTTTTCTTGGACGCGTTTTGATTTCAAAATGAGCTCGTTCACCGGCAACTTGAATAAATGACCAATCCGATGACAGATATCGGCGGCGGAAGAGAGCGCGGTCAAACACGGTCATCAAACAACATCTGCCACCCACAGCATCCGGAAACGCCCGGGCTGCGCTTGATGGATAAGTGCGCGTCTTACGGTCCGGAGAGTATCGACTTGCGCAACTCGACTGCAAACTTCATTGTTCATTAACCTCAGCGCCGGTTAATTATGGTCGGACTATGGTATCCGCGTTATTATGCAAACTCCCAAATCCGGAAGTTAACTTCGCGCGAGTACACACGTGGATGGATCTGTGCGGATGGATCTTATATACGGCAGGTTCCATTTGCCGATCGCTCGTGAGCGTTATCTATCTGTGTTTAACTTTCGATGAAAAGCAAGGATGAAATGATT
>QVOB01016988.1:0-31938 GCA_014839585.1 Pseudomyrmex concolor | reverse complement strand
GACAGCACCGATTCTCATCTGCTTCGAAGTCAAGCAAGAATATGTCGCTCAGTTCAATTATATTTCGCGATCGGACTCGATCTTTTGCGCGATCATCGCATTAAACGCTTGTTGCGATCTTTTGCGACGATTTTGACGTATGATATAGCTCCAATATCGGAGACTCCGGAAAATATGCAACGGCTGTTCACCCGTCATGGATACTCGTCGTGTTATTGAAAGAAATTCGCGCGACAAAGCGTCGAAAGTAGGACCTTTTCTCTTCCCGTCATTTTATTTTACGCGAACGCTCTCTCTTTCTGAAATAAAATCTCATCTCGGAGCCGTTGCGTGGGCGACCGACGCGTCGGCCGCTTCGATTCCTTCTGACGATGTTACCGAGAAGACACAGGGGTGTGGGTGCCTCTGTCGTCTGAAGCTATCGATCATCGATACCGGATTCAATTACCTTATTGTGTCTCTGCGGAAGTGCACGCGTGTGTGTCTTACTTGAGAGAGGCTGCGACAGTTTCTCCTACACTGGACCACACCGATTGGTTCAGTTGCTTCCATTAAACGCAAGTCTATACCCTCCTGTCGCAGGCCTATCGATCCAAGTTACTATTATACGATGTATCATCAAGCCATTTGTCGGGATTTAATTTAATATGTGGTAATTGCACCGACGTTATATATTGTTTTTTTATTATTATAATACAAGATTTATTATATAAGATATTATTATGTAAGTTTATTTTGTTACACAAGATACGCGTGTTGAGATCAGAATCGTGCGAATATTTGGCGAAATTAATAAGTTTATCTTTATTTCTTTCGGTCAAGTATACGGGGAAAAGAAAAATTCTTAAAAAAATCGCGGTTTAAATACATAGATACGCTTTGCGGAAAAAAAATGCGTTGCTATTTTTTGCAACGTTACATACGCAAATTGTACTGGGCAAAGCGTCAGACGTGGCTCAACGCTATCACATCGCAAAGAGCCAATAAGCCGTCTCGATGGAGCAGCTGCTGCTCTGCTGCGACCACAGGAACGGTAGACGGATAGCCGTCGGACTTCCGGTTTACCCGCTAAATCCACGTCCGCCGCACGTTTACCCGCGGACAATCCTCGGACTGTTTACATCGTTTCCCCGTTGTCGCTAATGGGATTCTGCGGAGCACGCGGAACACACACGCGGAGCTTGCCTCCCGCGCTCTCTCTCTCTCTCTCTCTCTCTCTCTCTCTCTCAGAGTGTTAATAGCCGCACAAAAAAAACGAAGCCGCGGTTTTTCGTCAAATGCTTTTACATGTCCAATCGGATATGCGATCTTCTTCGCATGCGAAATAAGATACGAAGAGACGACACGACCGGACGACACGTTGTTGCAACGCACGATGTATCCTATATGCATTAAGCTTGTCGTATCTGTCGCAGGAGCGTCGCAAACGACCGATTAATCCGGGATAAGAATCCCCTCGTGTAAACGGATTGAGAAGCGATGCGACTCCTCCGACCACTTTCCCTGCGACTGCCGGTGAAGAGAGAACCTTCTCGAGTACCGAAGTGAAACGGATGGGATTAAATTCAACGGCGGAGCCTAGGTACGAACCACGGGCTTCGCCCAGCGACGGCTTCGAGAAGCGAGAGAGAGAGAGAGAGAGAGAGACCCTGTCTCGAGACGCGCTCATGCGAGCGATTACCAGAGGTGCGAGGAGTCGAAGGGTGAACCGACGTAAATCAAGTGACGCAACTTTGGGACTTAACGAAGGAAGCGAGACGTTGAAGATAGCGCGCCCGTTCATCGATCGACATTTACGTTTAGGAAATTTGTTTCGAGGATTATACTGTGTAATTGTTTTTTTTTTTAACTACATATTTAATCGTAGAAGAAGGACAGATAACAAAAAATTTATCACACACACACACATAGTCTATTTCTCAAGAACTGTCACACAGTTATTTCTTCTTCCGAACGAGCATTGAATTACGTGGCGCACAGGATATGATAAAACATAAATTTAATAAAATACGAGCTTGAAACTGTTTATTAGTGCGAAGAAGAAGAAGAAGAAGAAGAAGATTCTAAGAACCGGCAACGGATAAGTTATTTTATTTATGACATGAAATCTCACGAAACCTTGTTGTCAGGGACTTCCTTGCCACCGCCTTGATAGCCCTCTAGGCAACCTCCTTGTTCCTTTTTTTTATATCTTTCCTGAATTCTTGTTTTTTCACTATTACGCGCCGGGTTCTACTTAATTGCTCGAGTTCAAGAATTTTCTAAACTGTGACTCTGTCACCGTAATCAAGCGAAATCAGCTGAAGACTTGACAAATCTATAATATTCTCCGGATAAAAAATCGACGATTCCGATCGACTAGGTCGACGGAAGTTTTGATATTTTATTTTTGACGAGTCACGCACATCGGATACGTGTATATTCGTATTAGTGGGAAATCTATCATAAAGATTATAACTGCGTATTTATTAACGTGTAATTGCATCCGAGTCATGTTCTAACGCAATAAATGGCAAACGTGTATCAACATAAATTTCTACATTCTAACGTGTCATATTACTCAACCCGGACGTCGGACAGGTCTCTCTCTCTCTCTCTCTTTCTCTCTCTCGTTCAATCGTTAATATCGATTGGCTCATTAAAGAAACAAGTTCGCGGAACTTGTTCGCTCCTTTCCCCTATGAAGACGTTTCGACGGTGTGTCGGTCGGAAAGTCGATCGCAGATGCAACAAATTGTACACCCGTACTCGCTCGACGGCGTTAAGTCGCGCGGCTCGCTTGTTATCGCGCGCGCGTCCATTAACATCCACTCCGGTTGCGGGTGCATGGCAAATAAAAAAAAAAAAAAAAAAAAAAAAAAAAAAAAAAAAAAAGAAAGAGAAGCCCCGCTCGCAACAAGATTCGATATCCGAAGTCGATCTCGGCAGAGTTAAAGCGTGAAACTTCGAACGAACACGAGACGAGATTTGTACCTCGAAATCACAGTGATGTACAAAGTTCAGATAAATAGAATTGTATGGTATGCGCATTATCTCGTGAGTTTTGAAGTAGCGAAATTTTTGCAAAAAAAACTGCTGACTATTGCACTGTTCTTGCGTGTATATCTTCTTCCATTGCTATGTATCGGCGATGTTCCGATTAAATTTATATTTACAACGTAAATATAAAATCCAGTCGGGTCAAATCCCACAAGTTTTAAATTTTATTGTAAAATATTGTAAAATATATTTCAATGTAAAATATATTTCAATGTAAAAAATTAAGCACAAAAGAGCGAGAGAGAGCTTGGTTTGCGCTGCAAAGATGGTGGGAGCAAAAAGTGCGCGGCGCGCACTTTACGGGAGACGCGCCGGGGGCTTAAATCTGATTTAAGTCACATACCGTGTCATGATGTTTCTGCCGGGTGAAAGAAAGCGGAGGGGGAAGAAAGAAACGACGAGGACATCACTCCTCGTGCTTTTCCCTTTCTGAGCTACCTTAAATTTGCATCAAAGTATATACGCGCTTTAATCTGACGAATGCGGCGGTCCCGCATCGAACGCACGCTCCGGCCGCAAGAGCTTATAACGTATCTCACCTCTTAATCTTATTACCGCACGGAAGAGGGGGACGTATCATTTTATTCGCTCTCGTCGATTTATCGCTTTCCGCGCGATAAGTCCTCGCGCGTGGACTTCGCATTTTCGCACTAAAAACAAACACAGATTTTCATTCGGCGTCATTTCGTTCGCGAGCACAGCCACAACAACGCGTCTGACGACGCGATACTCGTATAACGTCGTCAACGTGTCACTCCATTTAATGGAGTTTTCTCCGAGCGTAAGATCATTTAAGATCTTGCGCGCGTTTATACACACAATGTAATTTCCTCTTTTCTCTCTTGCGAATGCGAATACGTGTCAGCGATTTTATCTTAAACAACGAAACAAGCTGGCACCGTCTCATTACGATTCCTAATGATCGTTCCAAATAATACTTACATCAACGCCAAACCTACGATAATTACCTGAATCGTGTAATTACGTATATTCTTATCTGCCTTCCGGCATTGATGTGTCGCGATGAATCGCATCGTGTGCGATTTTCGCGGAGCGCGGATATGTTTACGAGGTGCGAGCAATTTCGTGAGAATAATGAAATTGCGCGCGTAATGACCCGATTATCAGCGGCGATACGCCAAGGTTACAATTTAAAACGAGGAAGTCGCATCTGGAGTTGCAACGCCGCCCGGCGTGCTTTGCGTTCTCGTCTCCGTCCCACGGTGTTGCACGGACGTCGGTATGCACCTAATAAATTAGTCACGTGGGAGCGACGAGAAAAGGGCACCGTTGCTACTACAGCGGCGTGCAAGAATGTGCACCGCGCCGTGGATGCATCTCATTTTTATAATGCGACGGCGGCGGCTTCGCGAGAAGCGGCGATACTCTCTTCATAATTGACCAACGTCAAAGTCACCGCCATCATCGTTTTTTTTTTACCTTCAATTATTATTAAAGTTCGCGCGAAAATTTGGAAGACATTTTCTTCCGTTCTTCTATTTCTTTGCATTATTTCAATATCTTTTTTCTTGTGCGTGAAAAATGTATATTGAGGTAAAAATGACGATAGTAAACGGAAATGCCTCTATATGCCTCTATATGTCAATAATAAATTAAAAAAATGGAGTAGATCAACACAGTCAATAATATTGTCAGTATCGACAAATATATATTTGTTAATATTGACAGCGTTTTACTGATCGTACAAATTATTACGATTCCGACTTATATATTTACGACTCTGGCAACAACAATTCTCGATAATATCTTTATTCGGGATCGACTAAAATATTGACTTATTATCAACAGTCGTAATGTTGTCGGTGTAACAATTAAATGAGGAAATGTAATGTCGACTTTCTTAGTCACAGTCAGGAGTTTTCTTAATTATCTTTATGTGTGACATAATTGCGTACTGAATTTCATATCAAATTGTGCCGCGAAGATATGGAGAAGGAGACTAGACTCAAAATTTAGAACTTCGGTGTATTTGATAATCATCACGAGTTTTTCAATGAATGTGGTGAAACTTTATTTGAAATAGAAGCCTATATAATTCTCTCGGGAGACGAGGGTGTCTTTAACAGGGAAAAAATTAACGCTGCCACCCGGGCGCAGAGACCCGACGTGATCAAGCGGCGCAAAACCGTTCGGGATGTGTTTACGTCCTATTGAGAGCGAACAAATTTAAAGAGTGCACTCCTCTTCCTCCTTCTTCTCCTTCTCCTCTACGATTTATTCAATCTGCGACACACCGTGTATAAACCATGGAAGCTCTCTGTCCGCCCGAGCAGAAACATTTTCACGCCGTCGCCATAATTCAGACGGACGCGAGGTGGCCCCCTTACGATGTCCGCCTTTAATTGCATTTCTCCCGTGCTAAAGTCAGAAAAAGAATACCGTCCGACTTAATTCGGCATATGCGCGTCCGGCAATGAAAGAAAGAGAGAGAGAAAAAGAGACGATCCGGTGAACGACTGGAGGGACTCTTGTGGAATAGGACTCGCGGCGGCGGCGCACCCGAGATAATTCGCCCGTCGATTTTTTTATTACTTTTAATTAATATTAAATTCAATCCCGGCCGCATCTTTCGCTGTAGGTGGCGCGTTTACATCATGTAATTCGAGTCTTCCGTTATGGTTATTTTGCCCCGTGGCATGCCCACGCATTATCAAAATGGCCGATTCGCCATGGCGGACCCATTACGTCGGTGTCACGAGGCAAGAGACGACTACTCTCCGTATTGGAAAATTTTGATTAATGCGAGTAACTTCGGCCGAAGCAACTTTCGGCGAGCACTTTTATTATACATGAAGTTGCGCGCATGTTCCTGTACATGTAATACTTTATTAAGTATTTTTCGACTCGACCGAATCTAAATATACGTACGTAAATCATGCGCGCGTACAATTGGCGTAATTTAAAAATACAAGAGACGCAAGAGAATGTTTTATATTTGAAAATAAAAATTCCCTCTCCATCTTTAAATCAATTTGTATTAGCGACGCGGTTACTGCGGGCGACGCTTAATGTCACGCTAAAATGATCTCTCAACGTCACACGCGGAGACCCGAACGACGGAACGCGCGAAGGGCGGGAAAAGACACGTCCTCGCCCGCGGCCTCCCCCGAAGAAACGAATGGGGCGCCTATGGTGATATTTATTTAACTGCCGCACTAAGTCGGCACCCCGCGGCGGTATATTTCGGGGACGCGACTGCGCCGTAATTGCAGTAAAAAGCAGACCTTTTCGGAGCCCCGCTAACACGCGGGGGCTTAGCGCGCGGGCCCGCTTGCGAAATAAAGGACCGCCGTTTTTAAAATCGCGCGGGCTTTTTATTTTTCGCTATTTCGCGAGACGTCTTCTCGTGCCCCATTATTCTCGGCTCTAATGTATCCGCGCGATGATACAGGAATGATAGGAGAATTTCTTTAATCGCAGTATCTCCTCGCGATGTTAATCGTCTGGTCTCGTGAATTTTTTTTTACTACATATCATGTATTAAATACATAAGTGCATGCGTGTGTGTATGTGTGTGCTATCACATGAGCGCACCTAAGAATTTACGAAATCATCATTACAGCCCAATTCTATTTCCACTTCCATTTCTATTTTATTTATTTATTTTTTTTTAATCTCATGGCAGAGATACATCTTGTATCTTTCTTCCAATTCGTTAGTAATGGCAATTATTTAATTTACTGTGTCTAGAAGTGTTATTTCTCTGTAGTTCTTGCAATTAAATAAGATTCTCTCTCTCAGAAGTAGTTTTATAATAAAGCCCGCTTCTTCTTTTATTTGTTGGGTGTACAATTCACTTGATTTGCCAAGTAGACTAGCTGTGTCCCGATCTGATTGCGAGTGTCTTTCGACACCGCGGCTGACTCGCGGCGGGACCGAGTCTCGCGATAAGAATCTGTTGAAGTTTACCGGATATTACATGAAAAATGGCATTTACTCCATCCTTCTTAACTTTCTCCGCCCGGACGCATTTTGGCATGCCAGCTGACATCTCTGATAAGGAAAAAAACAGCTGTTTCGTTCCGCACGCGGCGGGCCGACGGTCAGTCGGAATCGGGAGAAACGCGGAAGAAACGTGTTTGCTCTCGCGATTGCACACAACGCTTAGTCGCAATACGCATCGTACACGCCTGTCTTCCTCCCGATCTCCTTTTTGCTCGCGTTCCCTCGCCGCATGATCGGAGCAGCAACCAGTTCCCCGTGTCTGATGAAATTTACGACGGAGCCTCGCGCACCACGCGGGCTTTATTTTAATACGTCGGCCCGGGATTCCTCTTACTTTCTCTTTCTCTCCGCATACCTCTCTCTCCTCCCTATTTTCGGACCGCAGAATCCCGCTGCGCCAAAAATCTTAAATATTCATAATTAAATATGCTAATGAGCGGGCGACTTCGACGGCAAAATGATTATCAAATTGCACAATGATCCCCCCTTCTTTGAAATATTGCGACGGCCGACTGGCATCCGTCCGTAAACGCGTGAGTGCAGTTTTGACTTTGGCGACTCTCGGCTGCATAATTAATGAGGGGACGACGACTCTTGCGTTACGAAAATCGCGCGTGAATTTCTCATCTTTCAGTAATCTCAGTGATGTGATATATATACATATATTACATTACATTGATTACTGTTACTCTCGCTGTGTACTCTCGAAATTTCTTTGGTGCGAAATTCTATTCCGATTCGTTACAGGGTTATCAGTAAGTTAAACTGTTGCCGCGTCAACATATTCGGCGATTGTTCGTGAATCGTCATGATATTGGCTGATATCGGACGTGAGCAGGATTTCTGGTTATCGTTGTCGCCCATATACCGCCTATGTACTGCTGCGCGTTTGCGTTTGCCGAAACGATATTGCCGAAAACAAACGATTCTCGATTGGCGCAACCACGTTCAAGAGAAGTAAAACGAACGCCTTAATTTTTTGCAAAAAAAAAAAAAACTCGTCGCGGAAATCAATCTGCGAGATGCTTTTCCATGACCTTTCTGCGGAGATTATTCCGTTACTTTTCAAAGTTGTTCGCCCGCGGATTATTTCTATTTCCGATTCGTTACGGTGACCTCAAAGAAGCTGACCGTAAAAAATGTTATCCGCGCGTTCCGGTCCGCGCTCGATACAACGCATTTTTTATTGCCTCGAAAACCTAACCGACATCAGCCGGTTAAAGCCTCAGTAAGACCTTAGTTCTTACACGCTAATAGAATAGAGGCGGCGGTGCCTTAAGTAATGCTGGATTACAACCGGGGAACGCGTCGCACGTGACGGCATCACAGGACGGGTAGATTTGAATTTACAATAGGTTTACACTGGTGACTTCGGTGATTTCGCGGCGTAACCCCACGGCATAAGTTACTGTGTGGTTCGTCCGTCTATGCGGACGGTCTATAGCTTTTGCGCACTCGGCTGCGTGCCGTAACCAGATTTTAATCCCGCGTGCACTCCCCTTATTTATATCCAATTAGTCCGCCTTTTGCATCTGTCACAACCGCGATAATTTTTATCGCGTATCCCTTACGGAATAAAAGCACATGTGCGAAGAGATCAAACTCCGCTCTCTCGAACAATTTGGGTGAATTTTAAAATCTGATTTGAGCACGTCAAGCGCTTGGAAAGAAAAAAAATACACAATGACTTAAGAATATGGATAATGACTTAAGAAGTAAAAATATATATATAGCTCTGTGTAAAACGGAAAGAAATCGCGCAATGTGAAATGAAGAGATAAACTTTGTAAGCAGAAAGAAATTAAAAGGATTCCTCGTGCAAGTCTCGGTCGAATCTGCGGGTCTTTTGGTGTCACGCACCGCGCGTTCGTATTTATATGTGCAATTCTTCTTTCACATGGGCTATGTTATTATAGTAAATACCGTGCGCTTCGCCGTGTCTTTATCAGCGCACCGTGATCTCGCGATTGTTCTCTTCATCGGCCGCACTCGCCGCGGCTTTCGATTTTTCTTTCGGCAGGCGTGCGTATTATTTCCTTCGTTTTTTTTTTCTTTTGCCCGATCGCGAATAAAATACCGTTGGCACTACTTACAAAGTAAGTAATGGCCTGCCTCTATAAATGAATACCTTCGGCGCGAGCAAAAGTCGCCGCTCGCGCCGAGAGGTACCGAAGAAATTAATGTGTATTTCGTCGAAGACGGTTATGTCGGAGATTAATACGCGAGGAAAGGATTAAATTATGTTTTAAGCGGCGCGCGACTAATTTGCATAACGCTTAATAATTTTACGCGGCCGCTCTCCACCTTGAACATTTGATGTCATTCTTAATGAATATCCTAAGAAATTTCGAGAGAGTAAACCGATGTAAAAGTCCAAACTTAAAACAATAAAAGTCGTGCACAATTCTTATTAAAAGAAAAATTATAAAGCGCTTGTGTGGTAAAACAACAAATAAGTATAATAAATGTCAATTTTGAGCAAATATATTTTGATAGTGTATATAGCAATATTATTTTTAAATTGTTATTTATTTTTGTTATTTTATATATTACTTATAACTTGTTAAATAATACGTTTCTGTAATTACGTAACTTTTCATCTACACATTTTTATTAATCCCGTCGCGCGTGATTCGTCTGTGATCGATTGCTCGAGCGCGATTCTCGGTCACCATTCATAGGAATGGCATATTATTCATAGGCTGTCTTCGTTGAAATTCAGGAGTCACTGGACGAGACAATGCGCGTAACAAGCGCTAACAATGCGCCGCTTAATAATTGTCGACGCGCTTGTTATTGATGCGTCGCGGGAACCCAATGAAAACCGCGGGCGTCGGGGTGATTTTTCATTCGCGTTCATCCTGAATAAGGATACGAGTTCTCGCGACGTGTCCTTTGCTACACTTTCATCGAGACCTTTCACAATAGCCGGATAGATTGAAGCCGACGA
This sequence comes from Pseudomyrmex concolor, assembly GCA_014839585.1. NCBI lineage: Eukaryota > Metazoa > Arthropoda > Insecta > Hymenoptera > Formicidae > Pseudomyrmex > Pseudomyrmex concolor. The sequence continues at coordinate 21,983 of QVOB01016988.1, read as the reverse complement.
GAATCGAGTCGATATTAATTGATTGTCGACGTTGCGTTTTCGACATGTTTTATCACCAAGACCAACGTGTCGTCGTATCGATCACGTAACTTCTCTATTTTTAGAAAAAAAAGAAAAAAGTAACAATTCTCGGACGAATTTGTCAACGTATGTGTGTGCGCGTTGCGTGTGCGTGATCTTTCGCAACGTAACAATAGCGTTAACGCAAACAATGCGCGGCGAATTGAATAACTTGCCGAATGAACTCAACTGTCACGTCAGATCTAAATGCAGTTCGCACAGATAACAAAGTTAAAAAGCATCGCGCGAAGTTTGACAGCGGGAGATAGATCTGGAGTTTGTAAATTCCTAGCTTTGAAGTTTTCGAAATCCTCAGACTACATGGAAGATCCAAGGTTGCAAAGTTCGAATAGTATCTTCTCGAAGAGCACGTCGGTATCTTTCCTACTGCGGGATTTGTGTTTATCTAGCAAAGATCGACCGAAAATAAATATGACATTGGTTCGTCAATAAAAGCCTACTTGGATCGCGCCAGTGGTTGCTTAAACCGAAAATCGTCAGTTTTAAGACCCAGGTGATCTGCGAGGAGATCAATACCAAGCCCGAGAGTCTATTACTTGATGTAAAATAAATTGATAAATTACTCGCACATTAACATCCGTGTCTCAGCTCACACTGTCCAAACAAAACACACATACACACACATTTTTAGAGTTATTGTGTACAAGTACGTTTAACAATTTCCGCTTCCTATATTGCGTGTGACGCAGCAGTCACGTTTGATTGCCTGTCTCATCTACATTTTGCCGGTCCGACGATCCGCCATATATTATTATTAGAACACCGTGATTGATCGCTACTTTGGGGGAGGGGAGGGAAGTGCGGAAAACGGGTAATGCGCCGTCCCGCTGCGACGCATGCACACGTGCGTGCGAGAGAGCGAGCGCGAACGATAGTAGAGAACACGCGCGCACCGAGCGCGCGGCCACAAATCTACAGATCGGTGGTTGGTAGCCGGCACAAGTAAGCATTCTAAAACATAATGTCAGTAATTAATTGTCTGCCAAGGAATGATGCGGCTATCTCACGCGACCGAGGTTTCTCTTCGTGCTCTTCGTCACGCTCCCTTCTTCTATCTCTCCCGCCACGTTTCGCATCTTCATTTTTTTATTTCGTCCTCTTGTTCTTCTTTCTCTTCCTTCTTTTTCTTACGCGTCAATCGAGCGCTCTTTCTTTCGCGCGATATACACAAGCTTTGTGCGAGAAATCGTCTCGAGATGTGAGGTCGCAAATGCTCAATTAAATCGCATCTCAAATATATTTGAGACATGAAAGAGCAACTCCGACGCCTCTTCGATTTGCAATGCCGGAGAACGCGTTGTTCTCGTTTGTACCAGTCCTATTGTAACAATTACTCGTAACACATGCTTTATACTGTATTTCAATATTGCATGTAAAAATTTCAAAAAATTTCTCTGAATATTTGTACACGTTTGTTGTCTAAATGCTTTGGATTTTGCATTAATATGCAAACACATAATCCTACAATAGATTGCGTCGCGGCGGTGTAAACAGTACGCACACATTGTTGCACAGGATGCATTAATGGCGTCCAATACATTCTCCGCGAAACGTCATTCAATCCATTTAGTTTTGCATAATTGATAAAATTAGATTTGACTTGCTTTGTGTGGACAAAAACTCAATATATGTCTCTGTGCGTGAATTGCATGTGTCGCAAAATACTTGACAAACGCAATGAATGCATACGATGAATGAGAAACGTTTATTAAACTTAAAAGACCGATTTTTTTCGAAAGTCTAAAGCTAGTTTTTGCGAATATCCGTTGATAATATTCTAACGCTGATACGAGCTCCGGAATGAATCATGCGTAGCTGCTCGCTCGCGCGAATCCGATATTCAATCATTGTGTACTTTTCGCGCGAGTTCGGAGCACACAATGTCTCTCGTTCGCGACGAACCTCTCTCGACGATGGCGTGCGAGCGGTGCATTAAACGCGCCCGGGCACAATCCGCCAACAAATGAGAGAACCTGGCACTCCACCGAGCGACTGAGCGAACGTGCAACTTGATGGTCTCTAAACACGCCTACAAAATTTTGCGATTCCGCGAATTTTTTCACTTCCGTGCGGGCGTCGCGACGCCTCCGCCGCGTTACAACTTTTCACAATCCTTCTCTTTCCTCCTCCTCGACTATGTAAACACGGCTATTATTGGCATCTTGTGAAATTTCTTACTAGGAAACATTTGATAGTGCAATCGCTTGAATTGTTGGAGTAAGTAGGAAAAAAAAAATTTATCTTTATTTCGCTGAAATTATTGAGATTATATGAAGGACTACAAGTATGTTCAATATTTTATTCTTAGTATATTTATATACAAGTTGTATTTAATGCAGGTCACAGTCTTCTCAAGAAATATATTTAAAAAAGATACAAAAAGGAGCTTTTTCACCGGTGTCTTTACGCTTTAAAATTTTGAATATATTGAAATATCTTTGGAGATGTTTTCTCGGGTTGTTTTTAATCTTTTTTTTTTTTTTTTTTCAAATAAACATAGAAACGCTCTCATAAATTCTCGAATATATCCGATTTAATTAAATAAATTTTAAGAAAAGGCGAGAAAAAGGGCCGAAGTTGCGTTCGCGCGAAGTTTTGCGCGGCTCTGGCTTTATTAGCGCGGCATTAATTATTATTCGCTCGTCGGAATATTTACATATTTTACAGCCGCGGCGGTTATAAGCGCGCGTGTACGCATCACGCGGCGCCGCGGCGACGCGCAGATTTAAAAAATTACCGAGGCTACACGAGTCGGGAACAAGCGGCCGCGCGCCGTAAATCATAAAAACGGTGCAATATCATGAAACGCTAATGAGGACACCATTGGGACATTTTATATTCATTTCGTGGAATTAGTCTTTCGGTTATTCGCCTCGCAAAACGCGGCGTGGCGTGTGGCTATGAACGATAATAATATCCCGCGACACGATATGCAAATATTTCTTATGACGTCCGCGATAAATGACACTAGACAAAAGAGACACGGCGTGTGCGTGTGCAAAATAGACATATATAATTCCTGCGCCCGCTATCTTTTTCGTCATTCGTTCTGTCCAAATACATGATAATTTTTGAGATAATTTGTATCTTTCTTTGTTTTTTTTCTTTCGCATCGCGTAAAATAAAACAATTGTGTGTAAACCTTCTTTTGTTTAACTATTGCGTAGTACGTTCACTTTAATTAAGCTGGTGTCAACGGGATCGATAGTCGCGTTTCTGTGTTTTATTTTATCGTTTTAACATTTTGCTAAAATCAGTAATTAGAAACAAAAAGAAGATCGAGATATATCTCGATATGCGATATATATCGAAATGCGATATTATGATGTTTGCATAGACGAATCTTATTTCTGCTCAAAACGCTACTTATTTTTATATACTTATTATTAGTATAGTAGTGTAGCAGTACTACGTACTATTGCAACAAAAATATTTTTCGACGCGATCTACGTTAAATTTTTAATATCCTATAAAACATTTATTTATTTTGTTAAAGATTTAACAAATAGCGTTTAACTTGGCAAATGAGAAACTACGCAACGACTTCGTGCATGAAATACTTGTAAAAGAAGTGATATATAATAAAATAATAGTCAAATGAGAAATTATACATAAGTTATGCAATAATAATAAGGCAGAAACATCTCATGCGTGTTTGGAATTCTTATGTTAATTGTAATTATTCTTCTTCTCTCTCGTATTCGATTGATTCTGGGACTCACTCATTATAGACCGTGTGGTTTGCTGGTCGTCGGAACTATCTGCGACTCACTCTCTGCGCTGGACCACCTCTAGGATGAAAAGAAGAAAGAAACGATGATCCTTCCTGTGTGCCGCCCGTGATTCTCTGCGGTGAACAACGGACAGGAAAGGTGTCCGTTCGCGCGCGTACGCCGCGCTTCACGTTTTGGCCTCACGCCTTTCCTGCGTTTCGTGTAAACGGCGGCGTTCAATTTTTGCGCCCGCGGGAAAAAAAGGCCCTTCTCTCGCCTCGATTCTCTTAATCTATAGTGAAAATTACATGCAATTACCGCCGCCACCCAGCGCGCGCCGGCATCTGCGAGTCGGCGGTGGAGCGACGGGCTCGCCGCCGATCGCGTGATGCCCCGCGTGGCCGAGCGAGCCGAGAATCGAACGCGACCGGTCGCGGAGTATCGGTCCGGCTGTGAATATTGCGGCGTGTCACGACCGCCGTCTTTTTGTTGCATCGGGGAAAGGCATTAATGATACGCCTGCGAGAGATTCGTTTTTTCTCGTGCGCGCCTGTATATGTGTGTATGCGCGTATGCGCGCGCGCAGACACGGAATATATTACGGTGAATTATTTGCCGCGATTGGTCCGGCGATTGGTTCGTCTTTCGAACGTGCCGAATTGTTTCTGGCGCGTTCACGTCGAAAGAGACGCCCGCGGAAACGAATTATTCCGGCGCGAATGCGCGGGCTGCGAGAGTGCAGTCAAAAAAATTGTACGAAATTGTACCGATTCGGCCTCGTGACGTGGTCGAGAGACTTCCAAGAGGAAGAAGCCGCTTCTTTTGAAAGATCTCGTTTGCTCGCGTGTACTTTTGTGTGCGTTTTGCCACACGTGACACCGCTGTGAAAACGACGAGAAATAAAAATTCAAGATTTTTACGGTAACGCATGTGTGATACGAACAAAGTTTTTGTGAGATGAATCGCGACACACCCGCAAACATATTTAACTTTTACTTAGCATAAAGTTTTAAAAGGTCGTTGTTTATGTGCCTCTTCATAATATTAATTATAATATAAATTAAATGTTATTAATGAAACAACTTACAGCCGGTGAGGACTTTAGTAAGGATAACAACATTTTCTGTGTATAGATAATCATTAAAGTTGATTAAAATTGGCGGTAAATGTGCTCAAAAAAATCGTATAGACGGTTTTTAATCTGAGCATAAGGAAAATAACGTTTCAAAATTATGTATTTATTGACACGTCAAAAGATCTCGGCGAGATGAACTCCGTACGAAGTTCTGAGCATGCTTGATGTCCGCCCGACACATCAAGCTTTTCCCTCTCTCGTTACTTCATTCTCTCTCTTCACCCTTCTTCACGTCTCTCTTTTCCCCCTACTCTAGCGACTCTTTACGCTGATGAAGGGGTCCCGCCTAATGAAAGGGTTGTGTGTTTGATACCCTTAAGAATTGAATTACGAGACGAGACTGGAAAAGCCGGTAGCCATTTCGGAAAAGAATGAAACTCGCGCTCCGCAGATTCGAATTTATCTCCCGTGATCTCCCGGTATTTATTTTAACGACGTCATTACTGCGCCTTCGGCAGTATTTCGACATTAATAATAAAAAGAATTGCGGGCTTTAGGAATAAATATTCAAATTTAGAGATGTCGTGGAAAAGGATCCTCGTAAAGAGGACTTTTAACGAGTTATGGTCAAAATCGTAATTCCAGTTCGATCCACGAAACGCCGTGTAAATTTCCTTCCTCAAACTCTCAATTGTTCTACCTTCGAATTCTCCGCCTTGTATTTTTCGTTGTTACATATTTAATTTTAAGGGGTATATCTGACATTGTCCCCGTGAGTTCACTTCTTTTTAAAATTACTATATATGTGAAATTGTCGCTGTTAATTGGCGTACGCGTTCATTAGTACGTGAATCTTTATCTCGTCTCCGCCGCAATTTCCAAAGAGTTTCGCGACAAAGTGATATTACCCCTTCTCTCTCATGTGTGCAACACGCACACATTTCACAATCCTTCATAATCCGCGTCTGAAAAAAAATCCCTCCCGTCGCTCCTTCGTTTTCCATCCAGTAATTTCTTTTTTACAATTTACCTTGTTAGCGGGACGGCATGTAACTGAATAATTTTCTTTAGAAATTTTATCTATTTCTTTGTGACCGGAGAGTAAATTTTTGTTTTTTCCATAAGAAATCTGATAACATTGTCTCTGTCTATGAATATAATTTGGTCTGATTTGCAGCGTTAAGTTATATCATTTTTTTTTTTTTTTTTTCTGTTCAAGAAGACGGTATTTTATTTCGTTTGCAAATTACGTACGTTTTTTCAATATCAAATTGCTCGACAAGCAATGTATTTTCTTGCCTGACTCGTTGCGCACTTTATATTTAAAAAAAAAAAATTCGCACTTTAAACTTAAAAAAAAAAAACTTCGAGAAGAAAGACGCGCAAAGTAAAAGGTAAGATTTCGCGTAGAATCGTCCCGGCGCGAGGGCAAATTTTTACCGGAAGACTTACATCACAAACACTCTCACGGGTTAATCTCGTCGAGGTTTACGAGACAGCATCGCTAAAATGCCCGCCGTATATTTCATCGTCGCGTTGCACCGAGCGATTTTCTCTGTCGAGTCGGTATATACCTGCTCGCGGGGCCATAAGCCGTCACCGGAATATCCGATAAACGTGTACGACTTAATTAATGCTTTGTCACCCCCGCTGTCTTGCCACGCATTCGAACCGCTCACACGCACACACGACCTCATCTCGGAACTCTCACTGCCGTCCGTTCTAAATCACCGTATTAACACGTGCATAAGCATGGAAATGTCTCTCGACGAGATGAAAGACTAGCGAGAGAGATACACTTCTACCCCAGTAGAGAGATAAATTTATCGCTCCCGGTGATTTATTCCTTTTAAATTCCACGCGCGCGCACACACACACACACACACACACACACACACACACACACAAGACACGGGGCTATTTTCACCGTTTACGAATCTTCAACGACTTTATCATTTACAACGAGACCGCCGCGCGCGCTTAAAAAAATTCATAATTATTACTGAGATATCTCAGCGATATGCCGCCCTTTCGCGTATCCCGGTCGGTCCTGAACGCGGTCACAAATCACGCAGCTAACACGCTCGAGAGATATATATATTTCCCGCGACGCGAGAAATGATAAATCCCGGGGCGCGCTGCAAAAACGCGCGACGCATCCGGTAACCGAGAATAAATGCCGAAACGCGAAATCGGAGAAAAAGCCGGCCGCGACCGAAACAACTCCTTTATGAAATACCGATGCCGCAATGCTGGAATAAAAATAAAAGAAAGAAAGGGAGAGAGAGAGAGAATGAGAAATAGAGAGCGACAACCGAACCGGAGCAATGTCTGTATTCAGAACCGAGTTTATAAACGATAAGCTTACTGCGTCCGCTTCCCGTGTTTTTGTTACCTTTTCAGTTTCTTCGGGACAATGGACAATTGTTGCAAATGACGCTTAACTGCATTATCTCGCGAATAAAATACTATTAAGAATAATTAAGAATAAAGATCATTTGTTTTCATAGTGACCGGTTCTGAAAAAAAGTTTTCAATATCATCAAGTGAAACAACTTGTGAAAATTTTAATCAATGGATGAAAGACCAACACACGGAACAGGATTTTAGTGTGTGTATAGAAACGCAGTTTTATTGAAACAAGCAAATCAGATCGTTTTGGTCCATAGATCGGATCTTCTTTTCTATTTTTTTTTGTGAATAACTGAAAAATAGAAAAATTAAAAATAACACACACGATTATAAACTGCATTAAACACTTTTTAAATATTATTTTTTGAAAACACTAGTACATGGCGCTTTTGAAAGCCGTGCGGTAAAATTGTCTCGCGCCCGCTCTCGCGAAATCGCTTTTAAAACCGAGGATGCCTCGTGATCCGGCGCCATATTGTCGACGCTCTTTTTTTACGCACGCGACCACGATTCTTAAGTTTTCCTCAAGACTTGTAAAGCCAATTCCCCCCGGAGTATTCTCAAGTTTTTCAACATCATAACTACAAATTAGTCTTTATATTTGCCACGCAACTTTTCCACCTGATCTTTTCCACTCTGCCTACGTTTCTTTCTCTTGTTCCGTACTTTTTATTGTTATTCATAATTAAATAACTTGGATAAGTTATTCTTTCATTTTCCCGCGAGTCGCCGCAACGCGAGAATATCTCGCCGGATCATCCCGTGAATATTTCATTCGAGGAAACGACAGTTGCAAATGGGTGTGTGTGTGTTGAGTTCGCTTGCCGACCGTTTTTGTAAATCGCATTTGTGCAACGTGTGTATCGACCTTCGCGTCGCGAAAACGATTTCCCTCGCAGGTTCCTCAACAATTCTTTACCAGGACTTGACCGTCTCTCCGTCTTCGATGTGATATTTTTATTTTTCTTACATTTGCACCGAGCATGCATTTTCAACTTACACGTTCATGCGTGTGCTCTGATAAAATACTACTTCTGTATATATTATTATTTTTAACTGATAGACACTTTAATAGACGTAATAAGGGTAATTGAGTTTTCAAATCATTCGTTTTGATTACATCTACGCGCGCGGGCCCGGTGGGCGAAGCATAGGGTAGGGTAATTACGAACCGCCCAGTCCTAAAAGAGCAGGTGCCTTTCTCCCGGCCGAGGGATCGAAGTGTGAGGTTCAAATACTTGGACCGCCCTAATAGCCTCGAGGTTACGGGGCCCTTTGAAAACCGGGAGCGGGGCGGAAGGGGAGGGGGGACGGGACGGGACCGAGCGCGGAGAGAAGAGAGGTAAGAACGGAAAGAACGAGCAACAACCGTGCCGCGTCGGCCGAACATCACATTAGGAGGGTTGCAGGTAGTGGATCTCTGCCTGTAGAATATCCCGTGGGTATTGAAATATTTTGACAGTTTTTAATAAAAAAAAAAAAAAAACCAACAAATAAAAGTTAAACTCGTTAAATGTGAATTAAAACGTAAGAAGAAAATTATTAAATAAAACGATAAAAATTTTTTAGATACTAAAATTTAATTTTTCTTTCGATAGTAGCAACATCATGTCCCCTCCCCCCCCCATTATTCCCGTGAGAGACTGCACTATCGAGATTAGTCAACCTTTAGCGTCGTCCGTTCTGAACAGATTATATTTCCATACGCGCGACACGCACAACAACGTCGCGCTCGCATTGTACAAGGGGGTGCGCGACAGGGCACGTGTGTGTACCCGGTGGCTTAAGCGAGATATTCCGCGTCGGTTCTGCGTTCAGGATAAACGGCAATACGCCTCGAATTGATAGGCTTTAATTAATACAGTTGGCGCGGTGTCGCCGCGACACCGACTCCGTAATGCCGGGTTTACGAGGGTTTTAGCCGAGGCGTGTCACTTCCATGGTCCAACTATCTTCGTTCGCTCGTGCATCATCCGAGCGATTCTACGAGCATGTCCTCCGTTCATATTTGTACCCATACACGTTCGTGCGGTTATCAATCTTGTAGAGAGACTGCAATATATGCGATTGCATCTTTTGGACTACAATTTGATGCATCGTTCGTGTATGTGTTTTACCTCTCTAAGCAACGGCCATAAGCGCAAGACGAGCAACGTGACCGTTGAGCACGGTGGGCCGTAAGGAATGTTTACTTTCGGTGATTCATTATGAGCTCGCTCCGGAGAGTGACTTATGACGGAAGAAGCATCGTCGGTAGTGAAAAATAACAAATTATTACAATATCTTTCAGGTTAAGTCGACGGACACGAGCGGGCAAGCGAAGGAAGGATATAAGAAGAGGGAGGAAAACCGAGAGAGAGCGAAAGAGAGAGAGAGACAGAAAAACCGCGAGAGAACAAACGAGAACAGCTTGCACCGCCGAGATAACTCCTCCGCGTCGCTGATTTTCTTTTCTTCGCTTTTCCGTGCACGGTGGATGCTCGTACGTGAAGGGGTAATCAATAATGACTTAATGTCCTCCAATAACGGACACCATGGGTGGTTCCCGTGGGCTCGTTCCCTCCGGGGGCCTCCGAGAGATCACTCGGCGCGCAGTTCTTGCCTTTTTGCGCCCGGCGTTATTTGCCTGTCTCGCTCCTTTTTTTTTTCTTTCTCCTCCTTCTTTTCCTCCTCTGCCCTGTCCTCTTCTCTCGCACCATCTACGTTCTTCTTTCACTCCTCCGCCGCGGCTAATATACACCCACGTCCCCGTTGTTGATCGTTAAAGCCGGGCATACTTTTACACACACGCGGGGGTCGTTCGCCCCCTTTCTTCCCCGTGCCCTCTTTCTCTTTCTCGCGGGGTCCCGAGACTTGCGCGTTGCCTCACAGGATCGTCGGGCCATTAACCGGCCCGCGAGGTTCCTCCTCGCTTTTAATCTACACACACTCGCACACGTGGTGGACAACGGAGATAAATTAAAATATGGCCCGGCCGCGAATGACGACGGCGACGGTGCGCGTCGTCTCGCTAATTTCGTTTTATTAGCCCGCAGGGATTTTTATCGGCGATATACCGCTCTCCCGGATGACCGTTTCTGCAAAATTGTCTCCTCGAGAACGTAAGATGAATTGGGACCGTTAAAATTTCGAAAAAGAGTGTTGTAGTAAATTTTTTTCTTTTATTTTACACGTGGATGTTAAAAAAGAAAAAAAAAGATTATTGTTCGCCGCGACAACATTTCTAAACTAATGAGCAATATGCTAGTGGCCAAGTATAAGTTTGTATATAATAAAAGCTCTAATCCACACAAAGGGGATTAAGAAACCTCATGCTTCTCGTAAACATTCTTATTACCATTACTATGCTGAGCCATTCGTGTCGACTTGCGTTTCCCGACAGAACTCGCGCACTCAGCAGGATGTAAGAAAGGATTAAACTGCACGTAAAGCGAACGCTAAATCCGCATTTTGTTTTCTGAAATAGCGCGGAGGAAAATAAACGTAGATTTATGCCGCGGTATTATCAACGTAGTGCCTATGTAGTGGAGTTACGAGAGAAAAACAAATCGATAGAAAATAATAATTCTCCATGTGATTTTACAAGATTATTTTTCAACGGAAAATTCTTTGTTTCGTTAAAAGTTCGAGGTATTATCTGGTAAACCACGTTTTACAAAAACAAAATCTAAATACTATTATCGCACATGTTTCTCTGAAAAAAAAAAAAAAACGAATACAAGGGGGGAATGCGAGGGAGGGTGATTTATCGATCCTACGAGGGGAAAAGGTCAATGGGATATAGACGCGATCATTTAACTCCGGTACATAGATCCTTTCGGCTTTGCGAAGTTCCGCCGGTGGCACGTTGTACGTTTCCCGCTCCAACAATAGATTCAAGCGAGTATACATTCGGTGACACCGTGGGAGCCGCCGGATGCTCGAAAAGTCGCGAGCACCGTCGGCGGAAAGTTCCGCATGCACGAACGCGCTTCGTAATCGCGCGTGCATGTTTTATTATTTTTGCCGGCCGTGTCGCACACGCGTGTCAGTGAAAAAATTCGTGAGCGCGCGCGAACGCCACGTATATAGCGTGCGAACGAAAGTTTCCGCGAAATGCGTGATTCGCAATTGCCGCGAGGAAAGGGAGGAGGGAGAGAAAGGTAGGCGAATGACTACCGTACGTTAGATGTAATACGTTTCCGGGTTGAGACTACTTTTCATTTGAAGTTTGGTGTGTTTAAAGAAGTACAATTTGCGCGGAGTTGCCGAACACACTGTATTCTCAAAAGACTGAAACTTTCATAATTGAAACTGCTGATTAACGTTGGAGTGTATAACGTTGTTCGACACAATTTCCAAGTTGTTAAACTAAGCTATAATTTAGCATGTATAAATTTCTTTGAATAATTACGTAGTAGTCGTTTTGTGTTTCGCTTGCTTTTCGATCTTGGAAAAAGGGAGGATTACAATGTTTACAATACTATTCTCTTCTTTAATGTCTCCTATAATGTCTTTTATTTTTTCTATAAGTTTCTTTGTTACACTCTTTATAATAATAATAACAGCAACAATTTTATATTAAAAACGCAAATTACGTATAAAAATTAATTAAAAGAGAAGACACCATAAAAAAAGCGCTTTAAAGGCATAAGAACTTTGCAACAGCTTGCAAAGTTCTTATGCTAACGTGTATTCACGTTGACACGTGCCGCTTTACGATCGATCGCGTATTCGTTGCATCGATATGATGACTGTGAAATCACACACGTGGGAGGAGAGAATTTAATCGCGTGGGAATTTCGTGCGACGCGCGCAGTTAATGAAAACACGCGCTTCCGTCATAAATTTCGACGTGAAAAATTATGCTAATTCTCCGACAATATCCGTAGCCCGCGTTTTCGCATTCCGACGCCCGTTAATTCTCCTTCGGAGAAAGAGGGAGTGCATAACTTCAATTATTATAACGTCCGCAAGTATATAGACGCGCTTTTAGGAACGCGAAGTTCGCAGGGTGAAGTTCCAGCCATTGTGTTGTCCGCAACGCGCTCGTTTGTGCTAACAATAGACGGGAACATTAAACACATATATTCAAACGATGGGATCTACCGGGTGTACGCGTACCAATTCAAGAAAACGTAGGCTTCCGGATGATTTACGTGCAGTAGATCTGCTCGCGCGCGCTCTCCGGACGGAGCGACCATTGCGTTCGGGATCATGTAGTATTGTTCCCCGGCCCTAAGTTGTTACTTTAAGGACCAAGACACCGCATCCGGCGCTCGTTTCTCATAATATTTTTCGCCGATCGATTTAACATCACTTCCCAGTACATACGTTAAAGAGACAGATGTATGGTAAATACGCACGCATGTAAAATGTTCGAGGTGATCGTTTCACACGTTTCATTTTTTTTAAATAACCACCTGATCAATAGCGCCGATATATTGTTTTATTTACATATTGACGGAACAAACTTTTTGAGGTGTGAGGAACAAAAATCTGAGAAACATTATGGTACAAAATAATAAAAAAAAAATAAAACTTTTTAAAACAAGGGTAGATGCGAGCAAAGAAATGAGCAACTCAAAATATCTGCTAATATCTGATACCGATCACTTCACATCAGAGAGAATTACGCATCGTTTGAACAAAAAATAAATAAATAAACTGTTGTAAATAAAATCGACGATGGAGAGCTTAAAAAATTGTAACGTAATTTTTATAATATATCCACACACTTCTCAAGAAACGGCGAAATTTCACATCTTCTCGAAGTTCGAAGGATGTGCGCGCGCGAGTAGGTATCTCTTCCACCGTATAGCGCGAGAGAAAACGGGGTGCTAATGCACGCCGATGAAATATCGATGCGCGGCTATAAAGTGAATGCATCGGCGTGCGCGCTCGTCGAGGAGAAATAGCGTGACGGTCAGTTCTTCCTCCTCCAGAGGCTAAATGTACGTGTACGTATATAGAGCCGGGACGTACGTGGGATCTGACCGGATGCGCGAGAGGACACTCGCACGTGTTTCAGGAAAACGTACAATTCGACATGCGTGTCTGAATTCCGTGATAAGCTGCCGACGTCGGGCATAATCAAAGAGAAACGTTTCGATTGTTTACAGACAAGTATCTTGAAATAGCTACCGAGTGAATACCGAGTGAAAAAAAAAAAAAAAAAAAACAACGATGCATTATAAATGATCTCTTGCCGTTCTGGAACGAGAATTGTCCGTTGTACAGAAATCTTAGTATGTTGTACATTTAAATTCCACCGTTCTGATCTGTCGCGCTAAATTACATTGCAATTACGCAATTGCTTTATGAAAATTGAATCACCGGAGAGATGAAAGATCGTACTCCTCGATAATTAAACCGTTTATCGATTCTCTCTTCTTGTCAGAACAGAATTTTCTTAAGTACTGGAGCTTTGAACGTGAGTATCGGATCCTTTCTTGTTTCAAAGTCTGTGTAATAACTTATTTACATAAGTGTCTTGAACTACAAAAACAGACAGAAACACACAAGTGAACTTGTTCTTAGAGCATTTTGAAAGAATTAAAAAGAGTGTGTGTGTGAGAAATATGTCAAAAGAAAACGGAAGCGAAATTGAACGAGACCAGAATTAAAGATGAGCGGATATACATCGTGGCTATTACATCGTGGCTATTACATTGTTGCGTGCCGCGCATCCTATCGCATTTCGAGTGCGCTAACGGACGCATTGGCTAGACTGAGCTTTAATAGAACTATCAGCGGGGACCAGGTGGACTGTACTGACGCGACACTGACGCCTCACTGACGTGCCAGCTAGACTAACGGAGAGAGGGAGAAGCCTTTAATCAACTGCCATTCAAATTCCACGCGACGCCCAACAGTCTCCATCAATATACCGCGCGCTTTCCACACGTCCCATCTAACTTGGCGCAGTTCGGATATATCGCAGGAACCTACTCCATTTCCGCGGATCTTCTCGCCGCCGGTTTTCTCTCTCTCTCTCAAAGTTGCTTTTACCCTCTCTTTCTTTTTGGCACTATATTAACGTATCCATTTTGAGCTGATTAAATCAGCTCATGGAATGAAAAATATTTGAGAGAGTCAGTCTCGTTTGTTTGTTATATAATAATAATAATAATGATGATACTTTCAATAATAATAACAAGAATAATATAAGAATAATGGCACGCAACCCTTTGCCTATAGTAATACAACACTTTTCTTTAAGCCCGTTTAGCGTATTAGAATCAACCCCTCGAGAAATAGTCGCGAGAAACAACCCCACTAACGCGTAATGCGAAATGTTTGTCGCGGCGTTTCGGTCCTGGCGGGGACAATTCCTGGAGCACGGCAGAGGCGCGTAAACTCCGGAAGTTACTTTTCGGAAGTCGTTCACATAACGAACGCCCGTCGAGGTCAGCCGCGGTAACTAACAGAAAACTATCCCGCTGTCTCCTTGCTCTCTTTCGCGCCCCGGGTCCGAGGGAAGGTTTCTCTCCGTGAACTTAGTTTGAGAACTTGCCACCGCGTTCTTCAACCCTCCAACGTTCGAATCCCCGCGTCCTGCTTATCCCTCTGTAACCACCCTCTTTACACCGGAGGCGGCACGAGCGCCAGGCGTGGCTCGCGTTAAACTTTATCTCCGTGCGAGCGGGAGTCTTAAAGTTCACTTTATTAAAGACTCCCGGCAACTACTCGAGAAAGCGGAGCTCACACAGTCGGACGGTGGTTCCGGAAAGAAGAAAGAAGCGGCGAGGACGCGCGACGAGAGAATCCGCTTCCCTGCGGTTCCATCACGGCTCTCTTGACATATACTGATGAGCAAACGCACTTGATTCGTATCGTCTGAGAATTTTGCGTTTCTCAATTTTATCTACATCACTCCATCACTACTCTCACAATAAAAAACTGAACTTTTATTTTTTATTTTTACAAACTGCTCTTTTACGAAATGATCTCCGCTTTTTTTTTTATCTCGCTCGGACGTAACGAGATTGGGGTGATGTGAGCGGGGAGGAGGGTGGTTTAATATTAAAACCCTTCGAGCGGAAGCGTCCCGAGGCGAAACGGAGGCCGACCGGAGTCACTTCGATTCGGAGGCTTACGCATCGAGTCGAGTCAATGCGTTTCCAGCGCGCCGCGCCGGGCCTATTACCATACAGGGGCCAGTTCAAACAGACGTAGACTGATGTATGCGCGGTTCGTCAGCGTATTCGAATTTCGTATTCAAATGGCGCGTCTCCCGGTCCGGTCGTCAACGGAAGACAAAGACGGGGGTGGCAAAAGTGCCGGAGCGAGCAGAGACGATATTTCGTCTCGACGCGAATGAGCATCGTCGGAAATCAATCCGAGAACTCGTACATCGACATTATCAAGCAAATTCTCTGTAAGACGAACGATTCTTCACGAATTTCTTACCAAACAATCGACTTTCAACGTTGAAATTAATATGTGCGTGTGTGTGTGTGTGTGTTTGTGTGATTCTTGGAAAATACTTTTTGAATAAATTTCGCATAATCGCGCGCGCATTCTTCGCCGGCCGATATCCCATCCAAAATGCAAGATTCGGTCGCATCTATCGTTTTATATCCCGAACTTGAGTTTTCTACGAAACTGAAAGAAGATTAAAGTTTCGGAACGGAGTTAAAGCGATTTTCAGCGAAAGTTGGAAAGTGTGACGCGACGCTTTCTTTCGTAATTCCCTAAAAATCCTCTTATATTAATCTGGAAATAGACCTTAATTATATGCCGCGGACAGTTATTTAAATACCATCAAACGCCTTCGTATTAAAAAAAAACTTGTTCTATACAGAGATATAATTTTAAAATAATAATTCCATACCTCTTGCGCTGATCGCGAAAAAAATTCAGTTTTCGCAAACGAGCTCAAACATCAAATTGTCTGCGACGAGTTTGTGCGCGCATACGCATTTTTGTTTACATTTTATATATTAATTGTATCAATTTTGTGGAGTGTGCCACTCATTCTTTTTTTTTATATACTACAATGTAATTATCGCATTAATATTACTTAATTAACGTTTACGCGTTTACATTGTCGCTAAATACAAGCAGTAGTTTCTGCGAGTTTGTTAGCACCGAAATCCGAATCTCGCCGAAATTACACCGGCTTCTGCATTTAATTACTTCGCGCAGAGGCAACGATGCGCGGCGGGAAATCTCGTCGATGCTCGTCCTGCAAATTTCTCTCTCGAAATCCGAATCTCTCCGACAAAGCCGGCAAATGTATTCGAAATGTATAAGGATTGGACCCTTGCACGCGCACTCGTTCTCTCGTCCTTGCAATTCACAAGCCTCACGCCACTGAGCGAGGAGTCGATCTATCGCGTGAGAGCTCGTTCGAGCAAAAAGCCTATCTCTCTCTCTCTCTCTCTCTCTCTTTCAGGAACAGGATTTAGCGATCGAGAGCGTCGGGGTCAAGTCGCGCACGCTTGATCCTGACGGCAAGGGGACGAGAAAAAAGATGTCGCGGCGACGATGGTGGTGGTGCAGGGTGATTCGAGGGTACGGAAAATGAGAGAGGGAGTTGACACGGCGAACGCGCGGAGCAAACTTTAAATGACTTTCACTGTTTTCAAAAGTTGAGCCACCAAAGGGGCTCTCTAGGGCGCCTCGTCTACTCTCACCTCGCCTTCCTCCTCATCCCTTGGCATCGTCGTACCACTTCCATCCCTCGAATCACCTTCGACACCTTCCACGAAGCTCTGTGCTATTTACAAATGTTGCCCGACTCGTAATGGAACTTCTTTCGAGCTTATTTCTCGACCAGAGATAACGGCTGGTGTTTCTTGTGTTGACTAAACCACGTGGGCGTATCAAATTATTACGTACAATTTGTCATGTTCTGGGGACTTCACTGTCTTCTTTTTTTTTTTCATAAAAATAAATCAATCTTATTCAAGGACGCCGCATCGGGAACACCATGTGCGCGTTTTCCCTTTGTGTGTCCTTCGAAAATGATAGTTTTCGATAGGCGCAAATATTTGTGGCGAATAAAATAATTAGTAGCCCATTTGTTTGATCTACGTGGTGTTTAGTTGATTTGTTCAAATATTGTTTTTTGTACATACATGTAGGAATTGAAATTACATTGTATATATTTCTAAATCTTCTCGAATATTCATACATGATCGTTAAAGACGTTTCAATCAGAAACGATATGATAAACGCAAAACAACACAGTCTAAACTACGTTCTTTATAGACACTCTGCTCGCACGAGCTATGCAGATTAATCGCGCGCGATATTTACACACGACCCTCACCGATATACATTGTGCGGCGCGCCATCGATTCGTTTATACAGATTCTGTGTGGTACCTTTGCGGGACACAAAGTAGCATCGCGCACGTCCGCGCCGTCGTTTAGAAAGGTCGATATATTTAATTGACTCGGCTGCAAAGCGCGAGAGCTTTCACGAGCTAATTGAGTAGCTCCGAGCGGTGATTTAAAGTATTTAAACGAGACCTCGCGACGGCTTATAGCCGGCTACCGTAAGTAACCACTTGTCCCCGAGCTCGTCCCGGACTCCGTTTTCCACGTTCTCGGCTCCGCGATCTCGCTTCTGTCATTCGCTTCTTCTGTCAATTCGAACATGTTAATGGAAAACCATTCTCGCGGCTAAAATAAAAAGTCCGCGAGAGAATTACGCAGCGGCTTCGTGCGCGACAAGCAAAGGTACAGGAGAGAGAAAGAGGATCGTTTCGTTTCTCGCGAGGATCCTGGAAGATCACGCGGAAGATCTTAATCCTTATATATTCCCTTCCTCTCATAGAAATGCTTTCCCCTCTCTTGAAAAGAAAAAAGCTTCTCATTTCGTTTGCTCGCGCCATCCAATCGTATGGCGTGTTCTCGCGTCTGTTTTTTTTTTTTTTTTTTAGATCATTGCAATTTTGTAAGACACGTCGAAGACACGTACCTTGGTTCTGTTTGTTCGAGGGGAGAATTCCAATTACTTTTTAATACATCGCTCGTTCGAAACTTAGTGCGGTGTAAGATCACGCAAAGGACTTTGTAACTGAAGCAAAATATGAAGCAAAGTTTATTTAATCGAAATACAAAAGTGATAATTAATCTTCGCTTATCCTGCGGCGATCCTCAAATCCCACGGGGATATTAGTATTCCCCATATTTATACAATTTGTATATTTATTGTCAACAACCTTAATAATTAGAAACAAAAAAAAAACGATTCTAAACAATCAGCCAAGCAGTCGCGATATAAATTTGACGTTGAAAATAATTGCCGCATAATACTCGCAATAAATCTTGATTAGTAATAATTGACAGCGCGAGACTTCCAATTTAATGCCAACGCGGCGAATGTGTGTGTGTGTGTGTGTGTGTATGCGCGACGAGTGTGCGTATGTGCGTACGAAAATTTAATTATTTATTTGATCCAGCGTAATAATACAGAGAGCCATCGAATTAATAAAACGCGGACGAGTGGATACAGCTAGTGAGTTTTAAACACTGAGACGCATTAAATCCCTTTAAAACTGTGTGTGGTCATTTATTTAATTAAAACGCCCGCCGCGCCGTTTTTCGCGATTTAACGCATTTAGTTTGAAGAATGCTTAACACGATGACTTTTTCGGACTACATACATATGTGTGTTTGTGTGTGTATGCGCGCGCGCCGAATTAAAAGAAACAATAATTTCGCCGAATAAATGTCGGTATAAACGCGTGCATTCAATCCACCACGCGGACTGTTAATAACAAATTCCCGATAATAAAAGCGTCCCGATACAATAACGGCGGTAATAAATTTACGAAATACGCGCGATATCCGCGCAACAGAATCGCCACAGAAATATGCGCCGCGTCTTTCATAAGAGCGACACACGCGAGCGAGTCATCGATTTTAAATGGAATAAACGTTTTCACGAACACTTGTATATAAATTTCATGCTGAAAAGTCCGATTTAGGACTCGAAGCGCACGTTGCGAAATATTTATAATCTCCCCGTTACTTCCGAATTTGTGTGTGTGTGTATGTGTGTATGTTTGCACGATAAAAGTTACATTCGTTTATCATCGCGTATACCGACATCTGTGTCCCTCTCTTTCTCTCTCTATTTCTCTTACATCTCCTGTGTTTGCGGACGATTCGTCAGCGCGAGCTTTAAAGCTGACTGCCAGTGTATTTGACGATCCCGGCGACGACACCGTTCATGGATAAGTGAGGTCGCTCTCAAGGCCGACGCCCGTCAATCAGACTCGTTCCACCTGGATCAACGTGTCCTCGCCGGACAGAAGACGGGCGCGATACCGCGACGAAGAGAACGACGGAGGAGAACTTCGACCTTGTTAAAGCGCGGTTTTGTGCGAGCGCAGATAACGGCAGATGTCGATTTCCGTCAGGATCAAAGGCTTAAATACTCACACAGCGGATTCTAGGATTTCCGATGTTACATTTTTGACTTTTGAAATGACCGATTTTTCCAACAGTCTTTCCGCACGACGTCTTGAAGAAGATTTATCGATTACGCACGCCATTCGAATCCAGCATGTCATCCACTTCCGAATATTGTTGTGTGCGTTTTATGACGACCTGTCGAGCAGAGCTTTTGGCCGCAGAACGCGATTTCAGAACGATTTCGCTTAACACATCCTGCGGATATCGTTTTTTATACATCAATCCGTGCTAAATCAATACCCGCAATAATTAAACAGTGATTTAAATACAAAATAAACAATATTTTAATTCTTAAAATAATACGATATAACAGTACAAATTACGAATCGTATAATTTTTTAAAAAAGAAGCAAACCATATTTTATGTTTTTGACTTATATCCTACTCTGTTATCGGACATTTTGATAGTAGATGATGTTTGCGGTAGATGAAACATATTCGGTCTCGCAACTACATTCGGCAGTTTGTGAAGTTCGCCAATAGAGCATCGCGTACAGATCGACGCGCTGCTATGAATTATGTAACGGACAATTAATTAAAGTACTCGCTGATTAAAATGGCGATAAAGCGCGTCGAGATGTTTGCACGCTGGCACGGTGCTAGAATAATTTCCATTTCTAACGAACAGGCGGAATTAATAGAACACTCGATGAGAGAAGACGCGTGCGAGAGGAAGGAGCAGAGAATCTCTTTTCGCGCGCGTTTCTTTTTCAACCCCGTTCTCGAGAGAGATGCGATTTGTTTTCGTCCGATTGTTTCCGTGACACTCCCCGCGGTCCATCGTCGCGACCCCTTTCCCATCTATTTCGTCGCGTGACAAACGTCCGGCATCTTCGTCGATGCGCTCACTTGTTTAGGAAGGATTAAGAAGTTGCCGCCGGAGCGCGACGGTATATCTCGAGCGGCGCCTTCCCGCCGTTACCAATCTGTATCTTAAGCGACGGCTTAATGGAATCGGATAACGATTGGATGAGCGGGGGATTCACCGGGTCGAGACGGCGCGTCGAAATTTTCGACAAAAAAAAAGAAAGAAAGAAACTTTTCTCAAAAACTACTATTCGAAAATATTTCCGGTTAATTTTGCATAAAAGTAATTGCCTATTTTTATACACTCGTAAAAAAATACATAAAAACTGAAATATATTATTAAGAACTTGAGAGAGGTTCGTAAAAGTTAGTTTGATACGTAGTGCGTATGTTTAGTTTGTCTTCGCCAGAAGTTCGACGGAGAAAGAACGAAGATAATGTTGATGTTATTGAGAGAGAACGCGATTCCCAGCTGTAAGGGGAAGGAAAATAGACGAAGGAAGGAAATGGAGAAAACGACCGAGGGTGCTCGTAAAATTAGCGTATTCTTTGCTAGTCGTCGGTTGTCGGTGCTCGTTGTAACGACGGAAGCAATCGCTATTTCATGAATAACAAAAATTTACTGCAACGGCCGCCTATCTACCACTCGCGCTCCTTTCGTCGTTGCTCGATCTCTTGCAACCCTCTTCTCCCGGTTCACGACGGCGAGAAACCGACGGGAGCGAGAGAGCGCATCCCCTTCGAGACACACACCATACCACCGCGGCGTACCACCAGATGAGAGATCCCCGCCTAACAAATGCATCATAAATGCATTAAAATGCACTCCCGCCGTGTACGATTGCGTGCACTCGCATGTGATTTATTGTGATTTATTTGGGGAAGCGAGCCGCCGCAAGAAAATTGCCTGGCTCGTAATTTCCGCAACAAGAAAGCGCGAGAGCAATATGCTTGTTCAAATAATATTCATAAAAAAGACATCGGTAAACACGACAAACACGAGAGACGCGTATGACGCGGTTATATTCAATAACAAGAGCAAACATTTATCCGGGTTTTATCAATTGTCGAGAATTTTTACGCAAGTGCCGTGCCGTGGTAGCGAGGCAACGGTAGCGCGAGGGGAACGCGAGAGAGGGACAATTATTTACCAAACGGCCGCTAATTCCGTCAAGCCCTTTATTCCGCCGTCCGCAATTCCTTATAATTAGCATGGCGAGTAATCTTGATCGCACGCGAAGGGCTCTCTACGTCCGGTTAATGCCGGCACTCCGCATGGCTAATAACTTAACGTCGTCCGAGAGAGGTCCTTGTAAATGAAAATGGCGAGGCGGGTCGAAAGGGGAACGAGGCGAAAGAGAGAAAGGACAAGTCTCGGGTTATGGACCTGTGGTGGATGCCGCGACAACACGCCGCCGCGTCTTCTTGTCCCCGAGGATAATGCGCTCTCTCTCCCGCTCTCTCTCTCTCTCTCTCTCTCTC
>QVOB01016987.1:0-25223 GCA_014839585.1 Pseudomyrmex concolor | reverse complement strand
TACATCAATTTAAATGTGCAAAATATATCGCACTACGTGCAATTAAATTAAAAATTCACAAAATAGACAAATTAATTACTCGTATCGGATAGAGTTCGCGAGTTTTGTCCTTTTCGTAAAAAAAAAATCGTGACAAAGGATATATCTCGTGGGATTTGTGCTCTTTTTACCGTATGCCAAGGCAAAGGACAGAAGGGGATTCAGTTTTATCTTTGATTTTGCGTTGGCAGAATGGCAAGGAAGAGAGGGAAAGAAGGGGAAGAAAGGCAGGAAAGGAGGCAAAGTACATACTAATCCCATAAGAGTGCCGGTGCTGGTTTCATTGAAACGTCGACGAGCAGAAAAACAGCATCTAGCTTAAATTCCAGAGGATGTTTCGACGTCGTTTGATAAAATCCGTTTTCCTTCGTCTTTACCTTCTCCGCATATCTACGATAACGCTTTCGAGCTCTCGGTTAGGGGAAAAAAAAAAAAAAAACGAGAAACGCATATCGAAAAGATGCGGCTGAGAAAACATCAGGTACAAAGTGTCCGGATTATAATAATTAAAATTTTTTACTGTGCATGATAATATTACTGAATAAAATTGTGTTAATAAAACTCGTGAAACAAAAACAAAGTAGAAATTAAGAAAAACTAAAATACGATTACAAATTCTGCAATACAATTTTTCATATGACTGTGTGTGTGTGTGTACATAGTTGATTTTTCGTGCTCGCATATCCACTTCAATTAATTTACCTCGGATGTTTATAAAATTCTTTTTATTTCCGCAATATACAGTGCTCGTAAGATTTTCTATTGCGGGCGTAACGGGTTGGTAGGTAGAAACACACGAGTTCAAGCAAGAGAGTAAACAGATGAGAAAAAACTGCATTTACACGCGAAATTGGAAAGTTAGAGAACGTGACAAACGAGATATTCGCGTTCGCGGAAAATCGTAAAAATCATAAAATTTATTATTAATCCTATTCCGCGTAATTATAATCTCATTTGTACTTGTTATTTATTACTTCGCGTATTAATCTCGCGAATTTTATATTTTTACGTGATTAGTTTTACGATTGTATTAAAAAACTTGATTTAATGTAGTTTATTATTATAAAAAGTAATGTAATAAATTTCACTGTTAAATTTATATTACTGTTAAAAAGTATAGAGACAAAAAACCTACACAGATTGTTTAAATCTCAAAGACTTTCACGCGGAGCGTTTTTCTTTAATTACGAGGGCTCGGAAGAAAAAAAAAGATTCTTTTTTTAAGGATTTTCTTAAGAAAATCTCTCAACAGTATGTCACTACCGACACAAGACGCTGTATCTTTTTCTTTTAGAAGAGAACGAATTCTCGTCCTCGTTCTTTTCCAAAGTCTCGCCGCGCTCGAGATATGAAATTATCTCTCGACTAAAGGCGAGGACATTTTTACGATTTCGCGGAAGAATAAATAAGACAAAGAAAATGCAGAATGTCAGCTGATTCGCTCTCTGCAAGATAGTGACAAGGCGACGCAATAACGCGAGCGAAAAATTTCCGAATAATAATAATATAAAAGTATCTGGAGAGAAGAAAAAAAAAAATTACCACTCACCAATTCCTCTCGACGATCTCGCCTCCATGATCGATCCAGCTGTCGCATCCGTTATGCGCTGTTAATTTCGTAGTTAATTCACACCAGTTAATAATGTTGCACGCGTATTAGTCATCTGCAAAACAAGACACCACACACTTGGTGAACAAACAGTAAAACGCCACTCAGCAAACTGTCATCGTTTTACATATTTGGCAAGGATTTATAGAACGTAATTGGGCAAACGTCCAAAAACTTTTCTTCTTTTATTTCACTTATACACGAGAAGTCATGCGTACTTTCGACGACAACAGACGAAAACACAAAGAATTTTATTGTCTCTGAGACGAGTTTCTTTTTTTTTTTCGATACGTGTACATATATTACCTACTGTATCATTTGCGATAACATTATCACTGGCCTTGGAAAAAAACTATAGTATGTGTACATACACATACGATATTTAAAGCGCAGATGCTATTGTCAAATTGTTTCGACGCGCAACCGCGCGTGCGCGTAAAGATAATACAAAAGATGCGTTCATGGAGATAATTTTTGCGGACGCAAACGGGCGTAATGGCGCCGATTAATCATCGTCGATCCGAATCACTAGGTGGACCGCGCATCCATCATATAAGAGTGTTTAATTCAGACCACCATGTAGCGACAATATCCATCAACGTGTCGTCGCGGCTGCTCCGCGCTGAGATACGAAAGCCCGACAAATTAATAAATCGTTTTACGCTATTTTATTTTTATTATTTAATTTCGGCTCGACCGAGAATGCGAAGCGTGTGTATAATCAATTTTCCACGGAATAAATATTAAATAAAAACATTTTTTAAACAGATACTTTGCTCGATACTTTGTTAAATTACGAGTGTATAAGGAGGAAACTATTACTCAAAATCACTAAAGAGAGTATATCTGATGCATCAATTTATTTCAAGTCGACACAACGTTATACAACTTGCCGAACACTTCCGACTCTATTGCAAATTCCAGCAACAAGTTATGCTACTTGTCTTAAGCGCGATCTTACTCTCGCGGTGTTTCATTTGCATAATGTCAAGCGTATATGTCGTTTCGCATTAGCAAAGATGTAGTGAGTTACGATGCTGCTCGCAGCCATTCGGTTGACCGTGTTATTAGCGACTCGAAGAACTCGAAGAACTCGAAGAATTCGAGAGATAAAAACGACATTTTCTGTTTAAAATTTATCTTGAGTCTCTTCAAGAAACGTTTCTAAGTAGTTTCTATAAGTTCACTCGCGCGTAAAATCGTTATTTAATTTTTTAAAAATTATTTTAACGGAGAAAAAAAATAAATTTGAAGTTAAATGTTTGCGTCAATATAGAGAATATGCACGCGGAAGAAAAACATAAATATGTTGTACGACAATAAATATCACAATTATTATGTTATTATTATCATTATGTTATATGCTAATTTAACGAATATATGCTATTGTTATGTACGTTGTTGAAATGATTGATCCCGTCATTTTGTGTTTATGTTTTATCCCCGCAAGCCATGGGAACGCGGTCTCGCGAATTTACGAGGACGCGGACTCGGCAAAACGAATCAGCGCGCGTTTAATCGCGCGTTTTATGGCTGGCGCATTTTACGGGAAGGGTACGCAATTAAATGCGCCGATGCAATTAACCGGCGCGACATGAAAGAAAGAACTTGTCCGTTTGCATAAGAAAGCTTGGATAGACCACAATTCTCGCCGTTTCATCCTTTCTCTCGCGCATCAATTTTTTTTTTCCTAATAAAACTAACAAGTATATTTTTTACATAATTCTCTTTCGCACGAAGACCGCGAGAGATGCTGTAAAAACAAATATATAAATTAATATTAAATATCATTGAAAGAGAAGTGCGTTTCCGATGAAACTTTCATTCCTGGCGCAGCTTCTCGATGGACCGACACTTCCCTTTCTCCGTAAAAATTAACTATTCCACATCGCGAAAAGATTATATTGTAGAAATCCGAAGTGGAGAGTGCGTTTCTCGCGCGTCACGCTCTCGTTCGCTTCTACTCGTCTAGAAGAGATTTGACGATCGATCTTTTTATCTGTTGTGGCTATTATTATTCGCTGAACGACGTTGCTTTCATTAGACCGGAATCTCCCACGATGAACTTTACCGGTATCCGTCACACTTTCGTGCTTCAGTTTCTTTCGCGCGATTTGACAACCTAAACATATACATCTATTTTCGAAATAATATATATTTAATGATACGATCTCTCTCTATATTACATATAGAGAGAGATCGTATCATTCTTTGCGCGTATTCTTTGCAGAAATGTTTCTTGTCCTACATGTACACAGAATATTACATACAACTTTAATTCAACAGAATTGAAGCTTCTATTTGAAGCATCTTGAAGATAATCTCACTTGCAAAAGGACAAGAAGACTGTGCGCGTTATTTTCCCGGAGCAATTAGCGGTCGGTGATGAAATTGCCGGTGCGTTGTTTCACGTGAGATACCCGCGTGAGATGTATCGTGTGTATTCACGCGCGCGCGTTCACGAATTCGCGCAATTAAAACGGACGTTCGCCGACGTTTACATCTATGTTTGGTAAACAAACACCGCGAGACGCGCTTATTTGATACAAGTATAATGCGCGCGCCAGCCAGGGCCAATTATCATGCAAATATTAATAATGTAAACATTAATGACCAACGCGCGGCGCACTTTCCGCTGCAACTTCCTATTTGCACATATACACACACACACTATGAGCAGCAGAAGAAAAAACAATAGAAATTTATCAATTTTGTCGTTGTATTTATTGAGAATTTCCGGAAGTGTTAATTTCAATACGCGCTCGGTCGTGACGCGTTCTCATCGCGATATTTTCTCGATTTTAATTCGCGGCGAGTAAGTAAATGGAAAGAAAACGAATAAATACAATGAAGGAGGAAAAAAAAATATATATATATCTCAGAGATTAACCGGCCGTAAAGAATCAATTTCTCGGCAGAACAAAGGCACAGAGCGCTTGGATTGACTTTCATCAGCTTCTTGAAGGATCAAGTGGAAAGGACCGGAATGATCATGAAAGATCGACGAATTTGAAATTCGACGACGTTAATAAACGCATAGCTCTCCGATCGCTTTTCTTTCAAAAGGAAACCGAGAATGGTGACATCGGGGAAAAAAAAATGACAGATTAAAAAAAACAGACCGAATCGAGGAGAAGAGGAAGATAAATTTGCATAGACTTGTTTAAAAGCAAATCTACACAAATTTATCTTTTCCATTTAGTTCTAATCGACCCAACTTTTAACGGCTCAAGCTCGAATCGTTCGAATATAGTTTCCTCGTATATTTTATCCAAAAGAAATCAATTTGTGCTCTGTCACGAAAAAAAGCGATAAGGCGATGATAACACGAGAGCGAAGAGAGATACATGGCTATTAACTGAAAACGTAATAAAGGAAAATAAATCAAACGACTCATAATTTTAGAATCTTCTCCGATTTCGTTTGTCTCTTATACGTGTCTGTATCTATCTATCTATCCATTTTCCTTTCTATATCTCTTTGCACACACACGCATATGTGCACACACACGAACATATCTTACGTACACACAACTTATCATCGCGGCTCCGACTACGGCTGGCTCGTCTCATTAGCCGAGATAATTAACTCAATTTAAAGTTGCTATCTTGCTATCTTGAAAGAATTTTGCCGTTTCTCTTAAGAAACTGTCAATCAGCCGTCCTATCAATCGCTTTTTCAGCAAGGTAACAAACTCAGCGGCAGAAACCTGTAACTTCTTAAGCAACTCGCCAAACGTCATGTATAAAAACAAAATAAAATAAAAAAAAAAAAGTAAAGTTTTAATTTAATAACTTATAGAGTTACGATCAACGGATTCTCTTCAAAATTAACTCTTTTTCTATCCCGCGAATTTTTAATTTTTCTGTTGTAAATCTTTTTCTTTATTATTTTCTCGCGGAACACATAAAAAGCCCTCTTTGAGATGAAAGGGGTAGATTCTGATTCCCGCTTGACGACGTTCAATACGCTAATTGGCGCTATATTGACGTCGCGACGCCGAGGACTCGATAAACAAATTGCAGGAGACGCCAAATTGCGACAAAGGATCGCCGGATCGAAAACGAGACGATCGAGACAAATAAATGCATAGTCTCTCTCTCCTCGATTGTTTATGAATAATGTATAAATTTATCGATTGTTTTGTACCTTAAAAGCGTTAAAAGCGTTTACAAAGCGTCTTCTTCGCGTGAATTGCGAAGCGAATTTACGTTAACGAAGTTCGCGAATCGTAAGAAACTTGTATAATAATCGAGCGACAAAGAGTTGCAGAAACGATTCAACGGCGGGATGTACAAAGAGCTGTTGAAATATTTACGCAAATTATTAGTAAAAATTATTCTAACAGAATCGCTAATAAACTATCTTGAAATAAGAAAAATAAAGATTTAAAAGAAGAAAAAAATAAAATAAAAAATATAAAGAAAAATATAAGAAAAATATTTAAACTTTTGTTTCTATGAAAGAAGTGCAAACTAAGCGTTCAGTTTTTCGAAAAATTTAATTTAATTTAATTCGAATTACAATGTGTTTAATTTGCACTTTCAAAATATTTCGCAGGCACACCCTTAGCGCTCGATTCTCTTGCTGACCTTATTATTTCTCTTACATTTAAACTTTATTCCATACTGCGTGTGCGTGCGTGCGTGTGTATGTACGTGTTCTATCGCATTGTGTGAACTTTAGTTCGTGTTTCTCGACACAAGAGATTTGCAACGAGTAGACGAGAAGATTGCATCTGCCGCGGAAGAAAGTGGAAGAAGGAGAACAGAGAGAACGCGAATTTTACGCTCGATGGAAATCGCCGTGTAACACCGATGTGGCATCAACGACGTGGAGCGTCATAAGACGATTTTCCGCGCGTGCTATCATTGTTTGCCCGCTTTTCCTTTACACATATTATTCCGCTTCGATTCTAGTTCCTCTTCTTCTTTTGTTTCTGCCAAAGTTTATCGTCGCAACGTGATGCGAATAATAGAACCGAACATTATTCCGTCAGATTTTTCAAAACATACGTTGCTCCGTGTTTTTCTTAAAGATTTTTCTATATATATATATATAAACTTGTAAACTTATATACGCACAATCTCGTGTAAACTTTTAGCCAAATATAAAATCATCACGTTCGCACGCGCGGAAAGTTGCGCGGTCGGGAAATTCTGTTCTTAATTCCCCACTATGTTTGACTCGACCGCATTTTCTAGATTAGATCTCGTCTTGTTCATCACCCACGTTTGTCGTGATCAAAAGAGACGAGTGTAACGCGTAATAGAATAAAATTAAGATACACGAAAACTCACGCGGAAACAAATAACTCGTTTATTTTTCGCACACGTAACATTTTACAGTTTTTATGTTTGTTTTAATGTACGCGATATGTACATGTGACGTATGTGTGTGAAGTTAACGTATTTTTATTTGACGCAATGGAAAAAGTTACATATTTATACTAGATATGAAACACTTTGGTCCGCCTGCGGAAATTTCACGCTGTGCGCGCGGCGCCGAGATGAAGTCTCTGGAACAACAGCAATATGAAAGATAGCAAAGAATCGCGCCAGTATTTCGTCTAAGTGTTTCTTCGAGAAGTCCGCTGTATCTTGACGATCGCGCTTCATCCGCGTCATCTGCTCGCGCGGCGGGAAATTGCGCGCCCGCCCGGCAAGAAAACGTGGGAAAACTTTGCTACGCGAAAAAGCACGAAACTACACGAATACAGATACAAAGAAGTAATCGGCTCCGGAAGGGATCTATGGATTTTCTCGCGAGATATTGGGATGCTCGTTTCGTCGGTTTTCTTGCGCGACTTAAACTATCGTTCAACGGTAATCTCGCGCGTCTCTTTCGAGCGCGAGTTTCGAGCAAGAAGACGACAACGTAGGGACAGTTTAGAGCAAAATATTTATTTAATGTTGTTTAATTTATTTTATGTTATGTTGTGTGCGTGTACGTGGTGTGTGTAATGCGGGCATTGTGGTTTTGGTGGCGAGTCCGTCGAGGTGTGGACGTGCGCGATTACTGTAATGGTCTCAGTGCGGGAGTTACGCTTGTTCATCTTAATATCCGCGCCGTCGCCGTCGTGGGTGGACGAGATAAAGCCTAATCAAGGAGATGCGGTCTTATCCGCGTCGCAAACTGAGACATATTGCACGGTGAAGCTGCGATACGACCATACGTGCGTCGCATAATATGCCAATCATGCGAATCACACCACCCGTAATATCAGTAAATTCACACGCGACAACTTTCTTCTCCCTGTGACGTCGCACACTCGTTTCAAGATCCCATTTTTCTTTTTCAAACTTTGCGCGCGATACAATGTTCTTTATATAATGCTCGTGAATTGTGACAACAAAACACGCTCAAATAAAACGTCGAAGTGTCAAATGAGAAGTCAAATCACTGGTCATCTACTTATCACCGTTAAAATTCAGTAAATTTTTCAATCAAATATCAAGTACCTCGCATGTGTTTTGCTCAAAAGTAATGATTCTCCGCAAACTGCGCTTGTTATCATTTATAAAATTACACGCAAAAAAAAAAAAAACAAAAAATAAACGCAAATAAAAACAGCGAGGGAGAAACAGAAAATACGAGACGGGAACATGCGGTGACCTTCAATCTCTTCGCTCGCTATACAAGGCAAGCAATTAGCGAACGTCACATAATCACTGTTCAAATAATAATCGTCCATTCCAGATAGAAAATGTCGAAACTTTTTGAGAGAGAGAGAGAGAGAGAGAGAGAGAGAGTACGAAAAGTAAAGGTTGAAAATAAATAATCCTAATTAGCAATCGCTGTAAATACAGATATGGAGTAAAGGTAATTTCGAAATCACAAGCTAATTGAATTCTATGTGCACAGGTGTGCATTACGATCAATAATAAAATGTTGAAAATGCCGAGAACGCTTGTATGGAGAAATTATGTGTTTCCTTCAGATAAAAGATTTTCGCAGTATAAATGTCTCACAATGTTAATTCATATATAATTTTAATTTATGCGCGACAGTGCTAGATAACGTTGCTAAACTTACAAAACTAAAAGGTGGAATTTCAATTAGGAAATAAACTGTGTGAATGCAAATATGGAACGGCAACAATTTCGAAAAATACAAGCGACTGCATTTTTTTTTGTGTGTGTGTACCCATGCACAGGTGCGCATTCCACGCGCATCCGTGCGTTTATTACGGCCTGAGGCAAATAAACGTTTCTACACCAAAAATAAAATTGTCCGTGCCATTTTTCACATGTTTTGTTGATGCTATAATAATTGCGCTCTGCCAACAATTGGCAAAGCGCAGAGACGTAAAAATTTTCCCTCACGTCATTCCGGAATCTCTTTTGTACCAACCTTCATTATTAAATGCCACACTTTTAATTATAATTTCTAATTGCGTCCTTTTTTTAAATAAAAAAATAAAACACACATATTCGCGTTACATGAATTATCAAAAAATGTGAATTACGCTAAATTACATATTATTTGTAAATTGTATAAGTTACACACGTGTGTATATCGGTCGTATCTAGTTAAAAAAAGATGCGGTCGAGAATCAGGATTCCGGCCAGCTGGAACTATTCTAGATCACGCCGGATCTATTTTCAAAGGCCACACGTCCTACACTCGCTACGGATCTCGATGGCCGTGAAAACTCGAGAAACCATCTCTTTTCCCCGGATTTTCACCCGGGTCTCTTTTGACGAAATAATCAGGCACGCGAGAACCAACCGCGCGTGCGCGCGCGCACGTGTGTTCGTTTCTATTTACGTTTAATTTAGATTACTTTTATATTAAACAACACTGTCTCTGTAGACGACACATACAAAAGACAGGAAATAATTATCTTTGACTCATCGCTGTGTCAATCGAGGTGTCATTTAAGTGCGAATTCGCGCGTGCTCGGCGCGAGTACTTTCGACAGAAGCAAACTTTCACGAATTATTATTTCTCTCCCTTTCCGCGAGAAGGAGAGGCGCGATCTGTGTCCTCGGTTATTAATTCCGAAATTATGCAATTGTGAAGCACAATAAACGGTCGACGTATTATTAGATATTCCGCCTGGCGTAACTTGACGGTCGACGTTCAAAAGCAACCACGATGACACGGCGCGTTTAACGATTTTCACCCTAAAATATTAGAAGCTTCGTTTTTAAATAGCCCATATATTTTACTCTCTTATTAATAATTACTATTACCGACTATAATTATTATTACCGTGCAAGTTGTCAGATAAACATAGTGCTGCGATATGAAGCTCGAATTGCCGGTTGTCTTAAGAAGAAAAAAATCGGACTTCCTGACTGACATGACATGACATTAGAAGATGAATTAAATATAAAGCAACCTTTACCGTTCTTTTCTTTAGTTGTTGAAAAATAATAAACGAGTAATGTATTTATAACAGATGTGTAAATATATACCGTCTCTCTCTTCCTTTTTTTTTCTCTTACGTATTCAAAGTGTCAAATGTCAAAATGAGAGATGGTATTGTTTAGAAAACGGCATCACGTACGAGACATGACACACGTTGGAAAATTGCAATTAACAAACCGTTTCTCGCGCTATTTCCGCGAACAAACTTTACACCAAGTTTTTTTTTTATCATTGCTTGTCGTTGAGCAAATTGACGTTATTATGCGGTTTATCGCAACGGACCGCAATTGTCGAACCAGGTTTGCAATTTCGCAATGTAACGCGAATTTTCCATTTCAATCTAGACAACGTTCAATTTATTTCGTTTACTTTTAATGCCGTTTTACAACGATTCACGATTACAATCTTATTAATGCAAATATTGTATGAGTTATATCTTGAATTATTAGGTATTATTTTACTTATATTGTAATATTTAATTATTACATATATAGACACAATTATATATTTAGTCACGGTACTTTTGTTTCTTGTTATATATATATATATATATGTTACTTGTGGTAGTATACTTGTTTTGTACTCACAAATATATGACATGAGAAGCCTAAAGATAATCTTCATCAAATTTTCAAGTGAGTGTTCCTGGACAAAGATAGCTTCTCTACGAGGCACAACGTGCCAAGACAAGGGAAAATCTAATTGCTTTTGCAAAGAGAAGGAAGAAAAAAAAGACAGAGGATGCTTAAAAAGGCTTTCGTTGCGTAATTAAAATATGAATAAACATACGTGTTACTTTGCCTAAGACGCGAACTTCCTATGAATTATTTATCGCGAGTTGGTGCGCGCCATTTTCTTCGTAAATTAACGATGCAATTTATATATTTTGCGCAAGCAAAACCTGTATTCGAAATATATTTTTGTCAACTTTACAATTGAAATAATAACGTTGCTAGTTTTGTATTTTTAACAGAGTTTGCGACATGTAAACAAACTGTATCGATCAGTTTTTATCAGGAAAACGTGTACAGCTTCAATATTTAATTTTCACTTAACGTTTTTTAAACAAAACAAATAACCGCCAGATAACTGTAGGTTTAGTCAAAAAAACATACACAAAATCGCTGTAACTATATGTTTCATTCGTGTCATCGAATTAAATTTTATGCCATAATAAAAAGAATACTAGAGAGAATATAATTAATGTAACTATAATTAATTAAAGAAGATAATATTCTCTAATATTCCTCTCTTATTTCACAAATTTATATACGCAGAAACTTTTTCAATATCCGCTAAGTCTACTAAATTGTCACATATATAACATGGGTGCGCACATTTTGTCCATATAAGAGTAATTTAATTCATATCAATCAATATACTACTCAAAATATCCCGGAGGAGTATTCGCTTCCATTCAATAATTAATCAAAAGACAGAAATTTAATGACAAAGTCATTATGTTACTTTTTTTTCTCTCTTCGTAATCGGTAGTTCCACGACAACTGCACCAGTAGCAGCCTCAGGAAGAAACAGCGGTCACAAATATCTCGCGATGCTCCAAATTTTACGCGGCGAGATATCACGGCGTCGCGACACCGGTGGAAAAATCGACGGCGATCGTCGTCGATTTAAATTACGAACGAAACGATGCACGACCCGGTTTGCAAACGCGTCACGCGATCACGCAATAATATATGACGGTGACCGACAGAAAGGCGAGAGGAGAGCAGAACAGCACCACGTGGTTGTGTAGCTGACGAGATAAAGCTTACACAAGAAAGCACATACAACACCGGCAGCTCGCTGCGCACTGACGCGCCGCCGCGCGCCCCGTTATCACCGTCGTTGCGCGGTTGCCTCCCACCACCGCTAACATTCTCGCGCTCACCCTCACGCAGGCGTCATTGCCATATGTAATGTATGTGTAATCATGAATTTTTAATCACGTGCTACGCTCGATTTTAGAAAGAGATATATGCTGTATATAAAATATATATATATATATATTCCTTTCAAGTTCCTGAGTCAGTATACATGTCTTTGTTCCGTAAAATTGAATAAAATTGAAATATGTTTTTACGCGTATGTTTTTACTTAGAAATGAATAGATCATAAACATACTTTGTGTAATATATACATACGCAACTTAGAAAAGTTTAGTATAAATTAAGTTGTTTTACTATCTATTACACATGCAAAAAGATGTGTAACAACGATTTTCGCTAACAATCTAATCAAACATGGAAAATCGGAAAAATAATAATAGAAAATCGAAGTGTTTTCTATTCCAAGCGAATAAATTTCATTGCGAGAAAGTGAAAACATTTGACAATTAGCGCGCGAAGTACATTTTAAAAATTTGCTTTTTATCTTTTCACGAATTGATTTCAGATGAAGGAAGGTTTGTAGTTCGTAAAAAAGATATTACGCAGCACATTTCCCGGCCGGTCCAATTTCCAATCACTTTGCCCCGTTTTTTTGTCGAAAAATGTACATTCGACAATGACAAATTACTGAACCGATGCAAACTTCGCACAAAATGCATATCACGTTGCTGGCTGTTCTCGTTTTATCAATTTTTATAAAGCGCGCACATTGGGAGTCGTCATACATGAGAGATCATCTTCCAAAAGTTTCAATTTTACGATAAATGTGTATACGTTATGTGATATACATAACGTGTATTTATCATAAAATTGAACAGTTTCTTGCAATTTAAATGTTATTGACATATTTCTTCGCGACGAAATGTCTCAGATTTTTTTACGAAACGTTTACAAAATAAATTTGTCAAGGTGTAGAAACTTGAGAAATTGCGACCTATCGTTTTCGTGCATCTTATCTTTGTATCTATCTACATGTCGATATATCTCGTATCTTATCTAACTACATTCGTATTGAAATGCGCGAAGTATCGAATATTCAACTTACGTCTTTGTTAAACATTTTGAGGTCAAGATTCAGAACTTTTTGTTCACGTAGAGCAATACAGATCATCAGATAATCTAAAAGAAAAAAAAAAAAAAACCGAAATAAAGGGATTCGCATCCCTCGAAGACGCAATTCCGAGATAAACATCGAGTATAAAAGTGACATTAAAGTCGAATTGCTCGTATCCTAGCACGCGAAACTTTAACAGAAGCTGAAAAAAAAAAAAAAAAAAAAAAAAAAAAAAAAAAAACTGGAGAGACATCGTAAAGATGCTGCGTTTCAACAGTTTCTTTGCGACACCCGATTTACGCGATTGCGCGCAAAAATATAATCAAATTATACGACTTGTGGGAACTTGGCACTCGACTTTAATTAATTGCTCACTTCATAAATTATACGACATTTTCTCAGGTCAAGTCGTGAAAGTCGTGATTGTGTCTACAACGATTTCTTTTCCAAATAAAAAATAATAATAATACAACGATCACAATATACACGCAAAGCGTATTTTTCACGGTTTTGCGATTCGGCAAGAATATGCATAATTTTGTTTTTGTACAATATTTTGCGTCATTTCACGGCAGTTAATTAACAAACTCTTGTTACTGCGGGGCATGTAAAACATTCGCATGAAACAATATTTCGATATAAACTTTGTAAAACAAGTATTTTTTCAAGTGTAGCGCGTTTCGCATCTCAACGCGAAAATAATTCGCGAACAATTGTGCAAACAAATGGCATATCTGAGCGTGTTGTTACATTCTTTTTTCCACTGTGTGTAATTTGTAAATTTATTTTCCATCAATTTTTTTCCCGCGTATTGCTGAAAGTATCACAAATAAATAATAAAAGTCATTTATCGTAATGATAAAAGACAACTGAAATATATAAATATCAATTATTATATACAGCCGATTTTTATGACAAATTTAAAAAAATAAAAAATGTTTTAATTTTATAAACTATGTGCCTTGTACTTAATAATAACAATATATATATATATTAAAGTTGTAATGTAACTGATAATTATTACCTAATATTAAACGTGAGATGTAGAAAGATTTTTACGTGCTTTAAAGGCTATTTGTTTGTAAATTCGTAAGGTCCGTAGTTTAAGATTTTTCCGCGTGCATCACGAAAATAGAAAATCATTCGATCGCATATTTGGTATGCGGAAAAGTACGCGCAAACACAGAAACTTCGCGGCGAAAATTCGGTCGTTCGATTATTTGCTTGGCAGATCAACCTTCTTGTGACCTCACTTTGGAGTCTTATCGGATTCTCTCTCCCGTTTCTTTTATTGTTTTTCTAAAAATGTTAAACTGATAATGTTTCTATTTTCAGAAACTCGCTTTTTTCGACGTAGTTCATATTTTTAATCACATTGTGCAGTTAAAAAACTGCACAAAGTAAAAACTATCCGTCGGAAGTTTTTTAACGCTTAATTTTTCGCGAGACTTCGTATTGGAAAAATGTCATTTATCGCGAGTTTAGAAATATACCTCATAACCTGTATATGCAGTTTAAAAGAAAACAGCGTTTACACGTCCAAAGACATTTTTATTGATCTACTGTCACTTGCAACGCGAGTCGCCTAAAATGTTGCAAAAATCTGCTTTCTAGTATATAAAACTTACAACGAATATGTGAAAAATTGATATGTGGTACGAATTGAATAGGCAATAAATATTCGTAAAACAGGTTGTCAGATTTGCACGCGAGATGTAATGATAAAAAAAAAAGAAAAACAAAAACAAAAAGATAGATGTCACAGCGCAGCACATTTTACGCAATAATAGATGTACGATTTTATTATCACGATTTTTCGCGCTTTTGTCGAACCAATTTCCACGTTGATAATAATAATAATTTATGATGATAATAATAATTTATGATGATAATAATATCTCGTGTCGTCATAAATTTTGTGCGAGATACGTTTTCCGTGCGCATATCCTGTACAGCCTTGACTTCCTTAGATTCGCGAGAGAAAAATCGCACATTTTGATAAAGAGAGAAACACTGTCGGAAATGAATAATACACAGTACTTTATACATAACAACATTACATATATAAAGAATTTATCAATAAAAAATTTTTGGAATAATGAATGATACTTAAGAAAGCTAAATAAAAGCTTTTCAAAAACTAAAAATAACATTCTATAAAGGCAAATGGATATAGAAAAGAATGCAATGTGTACTTATTTATTTTTCTAATGTACTGTACTCTTTTTTGTGTAACATCTTTTTTGATGTTATATTAAAGACATTCTCTAAATGAGAAACGTTTTACCGATAGCGTTGAAAATTCTACGGTCAGAAGCTACTTGTAAAAATAAATACAGATGGCATGTAAGAACAGCTAAAGAAAATTGTCGACGTAAACATTTTCGATGTCTTTGTTTATATTACAGATATCTCAAAATATTTAAAAATAAATATTTAAAAACAAGTTGCGCATATTAACGTAGCAATTTTTTTTCTAACTTTGCAGCCAGTGCGTATCAAATGCACGCGTAATATATAATACGATAGTGCCTCGCGTATTTGCCGCATGTTTCCCTCAATATCTCTCTGCGAATCATCCCTACTAATTTCTAGAA
The DNA here is from genome assembly GCA_014839585.1 of Pseudomyrmex concolor. Classification (NCBI taxonomy): domain Eukaryota; kingdom Metazoa; phylum Arthropoda; class Insecta; order Hymenoptera; family Formicidae; genus Pseudomyrmex; species Pseudomyrmex concolor. The sequence continues at coordinate 9,659 of QVOB01016987.1, read as the reverse complement.
GCTGCTTCGCAGAAAGCACTCGACCCGGCTTGCTATGAACTCAGTCCATATATGATAAAACTGATAACATAGCGTGGATAAGGAGTCTGATCGTAAAGTAAAAGAAAATTGGTTGCGAAAATTTCGTGTGTTTACAATGTTATGTATACAAACAGACACTCGGCAGAGTGCTGTAGGGCAAACTCGAGGAAGGCCGCATAGTGGGGTGTGTACACTGCGGTTGCAGACGATGTTCCCGTTGAGCACATGAGCATTTTCCCTGAAAGCAGAAAGTTTTTCTGCTCGTCAATGTACATCGTCATGTGTTCGTAAAATCATGTGTCAACGACTATGTAGATTTGTTTATTGTGAGCTTCTCTCTGTTGTCTTGTTGTGAGAAAGGAGCACATAATTTATTCCTTGGTAATACAAGCATTGTTAGTTAATGTATAAGATTAGTATGTGTAAGGATATATTGCAAAGACAAAGAAATGAAAGAGTTTTGTAATTTCGAGAGAGGAACAATAAATTGTTTCTATTCACACGCACTGTTACTTAATTTCTTCCTATGAGACATTTGTTTCACATCATAATTTACAGCAAGTAGTAATAGAACTAATGTAAAACTGACAGAATTAAAAAAAAAAAAAAAACACTTAAATAACTTGATTCAACTTTTACATTTTTCGCAGCACATTCCTGCATGAATAAAAAACAGGGGTTGTAGCAAACAAAAATTATTAACCAGTGTCGTTCTTAGCGCACAAAATGATCCGCGAATATTAGCGTCGTGTCGAAAACACTGATGTTCCGCGATGTCAGTGTACTTTTAATACATCATTTTACATTTATTCGTCAACGTGTCCGGAATAAACAATTCGAGTTTACTCACAGTGTTTTCCTCTTCTTCGATTTCGCGTTATCTTGATTCCCGACCGCGATGACATTTCTCTCTCTCTCTCTCTTTCTCTCTCTGCCAAACAATTTACACAATACGTGACAAACAAATACTCAAGCGAAACACATCAACAACAACGTCTGTAATCAAACGCATAAACAAAACTAGGAAAAACACTGCGATGCCGGGCGAGCGACTTATGAAACACTCTGTACAATGCGTATCTTTCAAAAAAAACGTGACAATTTACATGCAAACCCAGCTTGTTTAAGCGCGTGTCCGACTGGCGCGCGAGTTACGATTGTCGGTCCGAGGTTAGGAGGTTAGGTTCCTCTATGGTGCACGAGACGGTCGAGACGTTGTATTGCTAATGCGCGGGCGACTGTGCGAATTTGCGCGCAAAGAACGTAGTCTCGGATCGGTATCGAGGCTGTCGGATCACCGGAGCCAGAAAACCAAGGAGGACGATCATCGCTGGCGGCGTGACAGCGCTGCCGATTCGCGCAGAGTTGTTGAATGAGAGGAAGAAGGTTAGACTATGGCGAAGTACCTGATACAAATCATCGTGATGGGCTCGCAGGTCGTCGGCAGGGCGTTCGCGCGTGCGTTGCGCCAGGAAATCGCAGCGAGCCAAGAAGCGGCGCGACGAGCGGGCGGCGGTAAACAAGGCGCGCAACACGCCGCGGCTAACACCCGGACCGGAATCTCGCTGGAAGAAGCGCTGCGTATCCTGAACGTAGATCGTCCTGATCAGACGGATCTGATCGAGAAGAACTACAAGTACCTCATAGAGGCCAATGACAGATCAAAGGGCGGTTCGTTTTACCTGCAATCCAAGATTGTCCGTGCCAAGGAGCGTATCGACGAGGAAGTGAAAAACCTCAAAGCGTCAGCACCACCATCAGGATCGCAGACAAGTAGTCAAGAAGGTTCTAAACAGCCATAACGATTTGCTACTAGTCTAAATTATTTACATTTCTAGAAACTGTACATAATAAATAGAAAGTAAAATGTTGTGCTCTTTGGTATGTTGATCAGAGTGACTTCAGCATAGCTTGTTCATTCACTGTAAAAAATCTATAGATGATTTAATATCATCGTAGAAATATAAATTTGATCATATAAAGTTTAAGATGTATATTTTTTTAAGTCTGTTGTTTTTAATATTTAAGAGTTTTATAAGAATAAATTGAGCTTCATCAAACGACAAAATGATTCGTGAACAAAGAGCTATTGCATCATGTTGTGTAAATGAGTAAACAAGTGGAGTATAGTTATAAGTATAAATATATAATCTTTGGAGATATATTAACTTGTGTACAATGGTCGTATAGAAGTTCTCGCTTTTATACGAGACTTTAGTTAATTTTTTAAATAATATACATATAGAATATAGAGTACTACTTCGTTAAACCAGCTACTTTCGCATCTTCGGGTTCAATTCTATTCTGTTCCAGGCGTATGATCAGTCGCTCTCGATTGTGGTATACAGACCAATAACTTGGCAAGTGTTTCGGTTGCATAGAATCGAGAAAATGTTCTCTCCACAAACGTTCCAATTCAACAAGCCCACCCTCTCGATTTTGAAAGTATTGTACCACCTGGAACAACGCACAAATTATTTATAAACGCTTATATTTTAAATAGGTATCATACAGAGAAAAAGAGGTTTTTATTTCTCAAGAATAATTACCTTCAAGCCGTGCGGCTGTTGTTTGTAGTTGTGAGTAGGAATAGGTTGTTGAACCAGCGCGTTCGTAACCTGTTCGTTCAGGACATTGAGAAGCTCTGGTGTGATCTTCTGTTGCCCGGTATAATCCATTATGTATCTTTCGAGCTCTTCGCGCCGCTGCTGCGGCAACAGTCGTTTCTTCAAGGCTTTGATAGCCGAATGCAATTTTCGATAGTGGTTCAGGTATTTCTCTCGCGAATGTGCCATTGGTCCAATCAACGGCGCATCGCATATATCCGCCAACTTTTTTCTAAGCTGCAGATCGTTGTTGCTGCTGATCTCGTGACACTTGGGACACAACAGCAACACATCGTGAGATTGATGTGCCTTCATTACCACTGAAAGAGAAAATTAGATATTTGACGACTTGGAGATAACACTTATACAGATATTTTATACACACAATTTTTATTGCATGTACAAACGAAAGATACTTACACGGAAAGTACTTTCGATACTCCCGCGGCACAACGTTCTTCCTGATAAATTGCTCCTTCTCTCCGCAGACTACGCACATATTGACTTTCGCCTGCGTGTAGTATAGCCCAACTTCTCCCTGTGCTCGACCGGACGGCTCGAAATTCAATCTTACAGTAAACGGTTCTGTCTCCACAACTTCGCCTAATTTCTTTGTGATATACCATTCCGCTTTTTTACGGTCGCATGTACACAATATATCTCCATCAGGCGCTTGCAAATAACAATTATGATACAACGGCTTAATTCTAGTAGGTATTTGACTTTTACGTTCAGCATTATTATTTTTATCCATAATCAGTGATTTTTTCTTTAATAAAGCATCATTGGCAGTGACACTAAGTGTCTTCCCTGCACTAGGTGATTCTTGAATATTGAACCTTGAACAGAAGTAACAGTTTTTATAAAAAAAACAATTTCGAGGAATGCGAACATACAAATAATTACACAATACATGCAAATTATGTTTTAAAAAATAAATACAAATTCTAATTGTAGCTATGATACCTCGTATCGACTACTCCAGCAGGCAAGCCGTGAACCCGAACATTTACGTCTTTGCTTAACATATTGCATAAATAAATTATTAATCTTTCCCATAATGAGTATTTCGCTTTCTCTCTCTTCAATATCTGTAACAAAAGTAATTTCTCGATGTAAAATTTACAATTTATAGGATCGCTTTAAAATAAATACGTATAATGCAGCTTCAAGTCTGTTTTCTTACATTACGATAAATGCTAAGAGACGTGAGTACATCACAAGTAGCATATTGCACTTGTTTGTCGGATAAGGTGTCAGCGTTCCAGTCGCTGCACCTCACATCTATCAGTTTGTCTATATCGAGATCAAGATATTCCAAACTCATGGCAGCTAAGCTCTTACGGCATGGTAGACGAAGGCTCAAGGCTAAAGTTCTCAAATCAAGAGCTCCGTTAAACACGCAGTCATAGTCCTTGGCTATCTTTTGTCCATCTTCGTACGAAGAGACTCCAACTTTAAGAATGTATTTGCTAGCTAGCAATTCCTGAACAGGTTTTTAGGTATTATTAAAAATTGATTTCTAGTTTTTTTATATGTTTCACGTAAAACTTGACAATGATTATATGTATGTATATTTTTGTTTTATAGAAATAGGTGGTTCGCACCTTGAGTTTCTTTGGAATAAAACCGATCTTTCCAATACGAAACAAAACAACTATTCCAGTGTAAGTGGACAATTGCAGGAGGGAAACAGGTCCTTCTTTGACCCATTCACAGCCAAATCCCAGCACACCTTTAGAGAGATTACTGTAAGAGAAAAAAAACGCAAATACATAACTTTGCTATTAATTTTCGAAATTATTGGAGAAGTGAAATATAATTCGGGGAGGAAATATTTTTTTACATACATATTACAAATAAAGTTTTTTCAAAGCTGCAAATCTTCCTAATTCAAATTAAATTACGAAACAACACAGTAAATTTTCTTTTTCACAAGAAAGGAAATCATAAGAAATATAAAGTTTTATTATTTTCTCTTTCTCATAAATTATTGTTAATTCTCGCGCGCGTTAAATACAGTAACATCAATAAGTATGCTGGATCTTTCTTTTCATAATTTCAAGAACACTTTAGATATGTTGTTCTTCGTGTTCATACACGAACATTCACTTGTATCTGAATAGAACTGAAAGTTTCAAGAAAAAAATGTAAACAATCGTTTCCTTCATGTTATGCAAACGTTACAAGGGTCTGTAACGACTTCTGTTCAAATTTGTAAATGCTCGTATAATCACGTAATAAGAATATGTGCAATTATATATGTGAACAAAATATACTAAAATCTACATGGGATATAAATTTATATAACAAAATAAGAAATTACAATATAAGAACGTGGACAAAACTGTCTTTTTTTGTTTTTTTCATGGAAAATATATAAATTTCGGTATACTTTACCAGCGAATAAGCTGTACAGCACAATCGCACTTCTCTGGAGAGTCTGCCACAATAATTTTATCCAATACAAGATGAATCTTCTCTTTGTCATCGTTATTGTCGTTATTTTGATCAGTACTTTTATCAGTAATATATTTCTCTTGCTTAGCTTGTTTGGTTTTTTTCTCCTTTATCTTATCCTGAATCTTTATATTTTCATATAAATGTTTGACGCTGCGAAGTACGTTATTGCGATACTTCGATGCCAGGAAAACAAGTCCCACGGTCACGCAAACGAGAAACATATTTTTTCGCTCAGGAATCATGAATTAAAGAGAAGAAACGTGCTTCAAAAGACACGTAAGATTCTATTAATTAAAAATTACCGTATATGTACAATTTCTTCGTTATTTAATATAGGATATATTATTTATTTATATGTACACGCGAAAAATTAGATCTCTTTTCTTTTTCGTGTTACAACTTTGCAAATATATTTAATAAATAATCGGTTATGGACAAAATTTTTGTTCACTATCACACGGATTGTTCTGAATGTAACGTATACGACGTTATAATTAATTGAACACACGATATACAAACATTACACAAAAATATAAAATTTTAACGTAAATCGAGTGCACGGAAAAAGTTTTCAACATCTAAATCTACGGAGTACATTGAAAAATCGCTAAATTCTATATAAAAATCATTTCGGGAACCTGCTCCGATCCATCGATTTTCAGCAAACGAGGTTCAACCCCGTAGCTATAAACAACAACGACGCACGCGGCTACGGGAATCACGCACGACTGACGAACTAAACCGCAAATCCAGCAATTTATCAACTTTGTACACGGGAGAGGGAGAGCGAAAAGAAAATTTTACGAAGTAAAATAACATGTACGTAAATACATCTCTATAGTTATAATTAGCTACAAATATAACTTTTATATCTTATTCATTTTTTTTCTTATTTGATCTGGGTTTTAAAATATGTTGTTTAACTTAAACCTTAGAGAAGACTTAAATAAAACTTTTTTTAGCACTGCAGATTGCGAGTCAATTCGAATTTTGATCTTTTCAAAGTAATTCCGGAGCGAAATTTCTTCAATCAAAAACTCGAAAGTTCCTCGATTCTAAAAACCAAAAAAATAAACTAATTAGTTTAATTACAAGTTAGTTCAGTTTAAAAAATTAAGGATAAGGTGAAATGTAATTTTTTTTTACTAATTACGCGCTCTCTATATGTTTTTGTATTTTTGCGCTAAGTCTATTCAAATTACTAGTGCAAAAGCTAGGGTTGCTTTGAAAAAGACAGTTCTGTGTAACGTCACGTCCGATGAAAAGAACGCTTGTATACACTCTTCACATAGTTCAGTGCTGAGTTATGGAAAAAGAACAAACCTGAAAGACCGACGCTTGCAACGTGGCTTCAGTGAGATCATGCGAGAACTATTGATTTTTACTATTGATATTAATAGTCTTACCTAACTTAAAGAGTGTGTGACAGTCGAACGCTGTTGTTATTTTAAAACGTCGAGATTTGTGTCGAGATCACGTTGCCCGCTATTTTTACTATATGTATTCTTTTTATCTCCTTGAGCAATAGCTTATGCGAAGTAGATTGAATGCGCAAGATCAGGATTCAGGATTGCGTACGTTCCAAAATCATTTTCGTTGGGTAAAGTGGCGTTTGATTTACCAGTCAGAACAAAAAGAGCAAAGATTTCTTTATCCTGATTGGTCCAATGCTATGTAAGATGAAGCTTAAAAGGAGGTGAGGGAAATAAAGTGTCCGTTGAAAGGAATTATTCGAGGTTTGCGCGTTTCTGAGAATAATTTAGGATCCCTTCGTGTATTCGTACCTTCATGACGTCGGGACCTTAGGCGGGATTCGTGGTTTCGTTTTATAGGTTATATAGATATTATTTACATGTAAAATTTATTCTCTTGTCTTGAGTGTCTCTCGTTAAGACTTAATGATGATAACCTGCGCGATCAAAGGTTGTCCTTCCACACAGTTTACAAAGATAAATGGCGAACAAATATCGTTCTTCGCATTTCCAGAGGATGATGGGTTAGTAGATTCTACATCATAACATTGATATTACATCTCACAATCATGTAACGTGAGATGCGGTATCAATTATTGTATTGCGTTTTAGAGTAAGGAATCAGTGGCTTGAAAATTGTAATTTAGCATCGGGCATTGTTAATGTTGCAAAAACTCCGTATCTTTGTGAACTGCACTTTGAAAAGGTTGATTTTACACCATCCAAAGATCTGAAAGCAGAAGCTGTTCCCACCTTGTTTGGTCATATAGAAGGTAAATCTGGATGCAAATTTAAATGTTTCTGTATACGTGCATGTTATATATATATATATATATATAATTTTATAGAACCCTCAAGAAAACGTTTAGCTCAAGATATAGTAAGAGAAAATAGAGTGAAAAAAATGTCCTTTAAAGATGAAAGCTTGAATCAACAAATTGTACCACCATCAGAAAGCCCACTTTCGCAAGATGATGTAAGTTTTTTGTGACAACATATTTCTATATAGAAAAAATTGTGGAACCAAACAATATTTATATTTATGTTTCAGGTCACAAAACAAGATGATAAAATGGATATATCAATTGATAGTGAAAAAAATATGAATGGTTGTGACACAAGTCTTGAACATGAAAAGTCCAAACCAAAAAAGTCAAAGATATATCGTCTGACTATAAGAATAGATAAGATACGAAATATATCAGGTCTAAAGAATAAGGCTATAAGTTTTATAGGAACAGAGAATATAGAATCCCAAGAGTTAGAAAATCGCAAAAATATCTGCAAAAATAATAGTTGCAAATTGAAAAAATGCTTATTTTATTCAAAACCGGCACTTCAGTGTGAAGTGTGTAAGGAATATTATTTTCAAAAAGAAGAAGACACTTACTCGTGTTCCGTGTGTTCCGAGACTTTTCCCACTCCACAGAAGTTGTTCATTCACATTAGGAAACATTTTACTTGTGAAATTTGTCATTTAGAAAGTGACTCTGAAAAAGCATATGAGAAACATATAAGATTACATGTTAGTAACGATCCGTCGAATCCGTTTAAATGCAATCAGTGCTACAAAACATTTGCCTACAAAGAAAAGGCCAAGCATCATTGCTTGAACGAGCACCTCAAAGTAAAATTACAGACGAATGTAGTTCAAATTAACTCACCGTCTGTAATTTTGTCACAACAAATAGACTACCAATGTGCAAACTGCAAGCTTAATTTTAAGACCGAACAATCTTACAAGTAAGTTATTTTGTGTTTAATATATATGCAAATAATATATAATTTTTAAGAAAGAGTTCTTTTTATCTTTTGTAACGTATATGCATTAGGAACATTTTTTTACAGTGATCACATAAAATCTCATAGAACCAAAGAAGGTATAAAATATAATATCAGCGATACCAACAACATAATCTCGGTTCCGAATCCTTTGACTGGGAATCAAATAGGTATCCTTCAAGCGGTGAAGTTTAGCTGTCGAGTGTGCCAAAAACAATTTGACAACGTCGGCGAAGTTGACGCGCACACCAAGACTCACTTGAACGAGAGAAAAACCTTGTCTCAGGATGGACTTAAATGTAATATTTGTAAGAAAACTTTCACAGACAATGTTGTATTTGGTGAGCATTTGAAACATCATTTGTCGCGCGCGTATCCTTGTCCAGTTTGCTCAAAAGCCTTCATAAATCGAACCACTTTGAAAGCACACTTAGAAACGCACTCTAGGTCATAGCGATTTTTACCAAAATAGGTATTAGAGTGTGAATATACTTTGATTAAGCAAGAATAATGACAAAAATAATATGCAAATTAGTATTTTGCGTGAGGCACTTTTTTGTTCTAAATATGAATTTGCGTTATAAAAGTTTGTTTGCTAAATGTTTTATTGTTTTCAAATGATCGAACATTTTTATTTTATTATTAAACCAAATTTTTATCCACTGATTCGGGAATACTTATAGTATCATTTAAAATTGTGTTTATTTTGATAATTTTAGCTTTAATGGAAAAACAAACATGAATAAGAATTTAGAGTTACTAATATTTACTACTATATTTTGCAATGACTAATTAATTCTTTAGGAGAGAGTTAAAAGTTTTCTGTATTTGAATTACAAAACTGTGCTTTACAGCGCTTGCCTCTATTACACACAACTAGATTATTATTTCTTATTGAAGTATATAAATATATTCTTGTTTGTACGACCTCGTTTTCTTGTGTAAACGATTATTTAATGTTAAATAAAAATATTTGTTTTTAAGATTACGACACACGCGCGAAGATTTATATTTTCGTACGTTGTTTATGCACATATATGAACATATGCATATAATTTTATATAAACATACGCATATGTTTATATAAAATTCTCTAAACATGTAATGTAAAAATTGTCTCAATACACTAATGTATTATATATAAAATATTACAATTTATATATTTCTTTGTTATTATAATCATATAAGATAAAACTAAAAAAAAAAAATACATGTGCTATAGAAGTATTTTATACAAAGTGTACATAAATAAATATATATTCTCCTCTTAAATGTTATATTGATATTTCCGCAATGCCGAAAATAATAGAAATAA
>QVOB01016986.1:0-16159 GCA_014839585.1 Pseudomyrmex concolor | reverse complement strand
AAGGAGACTATGTTGAGAAATAAATCGCCACTTTTTCAAAATTTTTGTTTTTTTTTTGTAGGCTAAGTACTTATCGGACTGCCCACGTACATGTAAATTTTCCTGAAAAAGCAACATTACAACTTGAATATGAAATAGATGAGAAAAGTTCTGTTAATTTTAGTTAATATACTATATACAAAAAAATATATATATAACTTAAACGTTTAAGAAAGCAAAACAGGCGTTAGAGATATTAATCTCCTAATAATATTATTATTTTGAGTTTTCACTAGATCGAAATAAAGCTAGAATGCATATAATTCATGCAACAAGAGAGACAAGTCATTATTCAACAGTAGTTATAGTGGATTAGGGCCGTTGGCTGCGCTCATAACTCGTGGCACCTTTTGGCGACTAATACGGCTTGCATAAATTAGAAGTTTATCATGTCCGAGAGCTCTGCGAGTAGCATTCTCGATTTTACTGCTGTGTTAGCGAGAATTCGGGTTGCGATCGACTTTGACAATTTGTGAATCGGCAAACGCTAGCAAGTGAGAAATAGGTTTAATTCTGTCATGATCACTTTTAAGTCTACAGAATAGAAAGATTCTTTATAAGCGGAATAATAATTTTTCTTACATATCCAAGAAATTTTGCAAACAAATAAGCTCTAGCGTTGTGACAATAAAACTATTTTTTATATCAATCATTAGTAATTATATCTCGTTGAAAATATCATATTTATTTCGGGAGAGCAATTATTAGAACAGCAATAATAGTGTAAAAAAAAAAACAAAAAAATTCATAAAGACGTGAGATACGTTCTTTGAAATTATTTAATTTATAATTTGAAAAAAGTTTGCGCGTGTGTGTAACTCTTCTCTCTCTATTTCAAAGAAGTAACTATCTTTATTACATGAGTAACATATCTTCTCTTTAAAGAGGTAAAAAATCTGCTACCTCAAAGAATTACTTCTCCACAAATTACTTCTTCGAAGCTGATAAATTTAAGAAGCCGATAGTTGCACGGTATGTAATATGATTCGAAACGGAACTCATTTCTCCTGTGATTGCCTTTATAAATCTTTCAGCGACAACTCGGAGGGGACGTGTAAAATACCCAAAGGCAATCGTTCGAAGAGCAGCTCCCGCTCAATATATATTCAATGCATCGAAAAACTATTTTCATCTGAAGAAAAATTTCATATCTTTTTTTTCATTCTCCCTTTCAAATTATCACAAAACTTATCGCGGAATATACGCGCCCTTTTTACGAAATTTTCTGCCTGAGCTCTTGCGCGTCAATTCATTACAAACGTCATGATAAACGGAAAATTGCAAATTACTTTTTCGTATGACACAGATTTTGATGAAAACCCCAATTTGTTTGCTCAATTTATGAATTCTCTTAACGATTTATGGAATAACCACAGGTGTCTCTCACGCAAATACAAATCTGTGACGCGCTCCGATAACATCGGCGACACATAAAAATTATTATAATTGGGCTTGAATTAGATTCAGTTTATACGCGAAGTCGCGTCGCCGATGTTTCTTCTCGCCTAAGGCAAGGAAGAAATTTATGAGCGAATTCATTTTCCAAAATTACTCACGCGCTTTGGAGAGTTACACAGGAAGCGATGTATTCGTTCGCTTGCGCAACCCAAAACGCACTCATTGAATAAATCAAGCGCGCCATCTCCGCTTACTGCAAATTAATCTGTTACGCACATTCTCTCTTTCTCTCTCTTTTTCTTTCTTCTCAGAATGCGCGATATTTCACATCGTTAAGCTCGAGAAAGCTGCGAGTGATTCATTAATTTTGCGATGGATGACAAAAGAGAAGGAAAAAGAGAGCAACTCCGAGAAAAACCTCGGCGGAGATTTGACGAAAATAAAAGTGCATTATGAAAATTAGAGATTCGATAGTAATGTAGTTTTTTTTTTCTTTTTTTTTTTAATCAGAAAAAGTATCATCTATTTTTAATAAAACTGTGAGAGTTTTTCTTAAAAAAAAATCTTAAATTTTGTAATAAATATATATTTAACCATTTTTTTCCGCGCGATATGTATATTTCGTTCTTTTTCGTCGAGGTGAAAATGGATAAGGTGTGGAAGGATAAAACCTCCGGTGGCACTTTTACCAACCCTCGTATATTCAGTCGACCTCCAGTATCGTTACGTCTCTTGCCGGGCGTTCTTCTCAGCGAGAGCGCAAAACTTCTGCCTTCTTCGAGTTTTTTTTTTTTTATCACGGACATCTCATCGCGTATCTCCGTCGTCGTTGCATTTTCTACTTGGTATATTTTTTGTTATAAGTTTGTTTGCCAGATTCTTAGATAGATAAGAATAAACGTGACAACTTTCGACTTTTACACGGCTGGCGATGGGATGAAGTGAGTTTTCATCTGCGCTCGCTAGTAATTCTCTGTGGTGTCTGAGAAAACTTCGTTTATATTAAATTCTTTTATTCTTCTCTTTCTCCCCCCCTCTCTCTCTCTCTCTCTCTCTTTTCTTACGTTTGACTCTTCAACTTCGTTGATCTAAAAGAAGCGCAAAAAAATGTGTATGTAGTTGTGGCGTTGCATTAATTTGAATTTTTTCCGTCTTTCTTTTAGCTTGCAAAATCAACTTTTATCTTGCCGGTAACAATTTATGATAAAAGTATGAACACTTGATATTGCCATAAATTTTTAATCTTTCTTATCAATATTTTTACTTAAAAATAAAATATAATAAAAAACCGCGCTGTATTTTTGTAACTTTGGTGAATAACTAAAATAATGCTGAAAACTAATACAATACTGCAAAATAAAGTGGTTGCGATATTTTGCGAAAAGTTAATTTCTAATTAGCATCCATCAGCATTCCGAATAAAAAGAGAAATTGTAACAACTCTATCAATTTTTTAGTATGCAATTTCGTTATTATCATATCCGAACGCGCTGAGACGCGAATGGCTCTGTTCTCTACTCGTTTCCACTTTCGTTTCGAGAAATTAGAAGGCGGTACTTCTTTCTGCCACCAGCTGAGAAAGCACTTCGCTTAAATGAACCGAATCTTCCAGTAAAAAAAAAAAAAAAAAAGAAAAGCTCTTATATATTTGAAAAATTAGAAAAAGCAAAGGAAACGTTAATTTCCCATGTGCATATCATTGCAAAAAATAACGTGTGTTTTTTTATATACTCTTCTGACTCGTTTCAAATTTATTGCAATGTAGGTACAACTTTCTGTTAGCATTTCAACAAAGTTTCGCGTTTTGCTTGTGACAGAAAGGAAAGGCTTTTAGCGTTGAAACTATTTTTATGAAATCGGTGAAATCTGCAGTGATTCGAGAAAGCCAGCTACAGTAATGCAACATTAACATTCTAGTTTGACTAGTCCGCACACATTATACAAGCTGCTATTTCTTGAGAAAATCATTTGGCTTGTTTTTTTGAAAGAAAATAAAATGCTAATATAAATAAAAATAACAATATGATCTTAAAAACCAAGCGCTGTAGGTGTTTAATAATTAATCGAGTGTAAAAAAACACAAATACGCATCAACGCTTAATTCTATTCTTATTCTATATTTTCTATAAATAAATTATTTGAAGCTCAGCTTTTCGCGAAAATCTCTTATTCTTTCAAGACTAAAAAAAGTTCGCAATTCGATACGATAAATCGATACAACAGTCGGATATATTTCTGTTTCTTGTTGTGGTTTAAATGTAATTTGCGAGAGCTTTAAGCCTTTAAATGTCTCAAAGTAAATGCGCATTTCTAAAACTTACTTTTTATTATATTTTTAGTTATATAAACGACAGTTTATATAACTGCTGTTTAACGACGTTATCGTATTGTTGAAAGAACATTTTTCTCCATTCAAATACCTACTTGGTCGAGCGACCAAGAAAACTCAATTTAGTTGATAGTTCGGAATACATTTGCGTGCGCAAAACTAGCGTTACCGCATTGTTACGCCTACAGTCATACTTTCAAAACTTTCAAAAACTGTCGCGATCGCTGTGAAGTTCTTTGAACACTTTTATCGATATTTCCCGACACTTATATTGCTGTACATAAGTAGATAAGTACGCATATGTGTCGTACAGTATTCGATAAAAAAATTTTGCCACGTATGCTTTTTTTTTATCGCAACACATTTTACTCTCATCACATTATTATTTTCCGATGTGTTATTCGTTAAGCCAGTCAAAAACACAGAGGCACGCATATTGACAAACGACAATGACATATGACGTTGCGGACAAAACGTTACGAAAGTGTCCGTCGCATCGATCACGCGTCTCTTACAAAGGAAAATGGTATATTCCCTCCAAAAAAAAAGAGTACCGCAACGTCAGCTGGCGAAAAATGTGGAATCGACGGAAACGCCGGTAGGTAGAGAAAAAAAGGCGGAAAAAGAACGCGGAAAATTGGCGCGCAAATCGTCGTTACGAAGTAGCCGTTTTTAACGAGGCGATATTCTCCAACAAAATAACGATATTCGGTTTGTGTCGGAATTATAATGTTGACTGTATCAATTTTATCCTATCACTGCCGCATCCGTCATAGAAGGACGATGCAACGTTCTCCGACACTTTGGGCGTAACTTCGGGAGCGATTCAAATAAATTTTATTTACTGAAAAAAATGTGTAAAAAATGTTTTGCGAGCGTGTGGGCTTTCTAAAATCAACATTGGTTCGTGCAATCAGTGAAGTGCAGGTAGGAAGCACATATTTATCCGAGCGTCTCTTAATGTTTCCGATGCGTTTAACGAATGTAATTACTGGAGCTTTAATTCTTAATGAGATTGTGCGATCTCATCCGAAGTAGACAGAACTATTCCTTTCAATTTTTGCTTGCGAGACATACAAATCATTAAAAGTATATTAATTGTACTAAATAATATTACTCCACTGTAATAACGTTTCAAGAAACAAAAAAGTACAATACAAAAGAAATATAAAAAAAAACCATTTCCTATTATTAATGAAAATCTTTCACTGTAATATTTTACACAAATGCTTGCGCGTAATAGTAATTAAAAACTAAATTGGAGTCGAGATGTTTTACGCGCTGTGAAATGTTTTATCGAACAATTTTTTCTGTTTAAAATAAATTTTTTATTCAGAAAGAGAGAAGTGAACATCGTGCTAAAAATATTTTAACGATGACAATCAGTGACGCGAGGATTATGTATAAAACCACCGGATGACTTTCGGATTAACGTATCAGCTTGCAGTGTATTACACATTTTACATTTTTCTTGCATGGTCACTGTACAAAAAAGAGAAAAATGCGTTTTCGAAGTGAGCTTTCAGAAATAAAGCCTCATGTATCTGCTCGTCACTTTTAGCACATTTCCTGTCTAGGCCAAAGGAAACATAACAGGAAAAATGATGAGATGTCAGATGCGGCGAGACTCGGTGTTCAGTTACGACGCCATAAAACTGGTTAAGACGAAAATTTCACGGCGAGTAGCGCGACATGCCGTAAGAATCGGTCGGCCGAGCGAGTTTTAAGCACGATTGCGCGTAATGCGAGAGATTTCGCCGGTGACATATATCTTCCGCTAGAGTGTATTTTTTTCTCGACACACAGAGAGAGAGACGCAAAAAAAAACATAGCTTTACATTTTCTCTTTCAGAAAACACGTTACAATTGAAAATACGTTTCTTTATTTTGACCCAGAATACGTGACTCGCTTTGTTAGCAATAAAACGCACGAGAGTGGATAAAAGTATTTACAAGATTCTATGTTGGAAGTGACGCGGAACTTATGCGTAGGTACTTTTTATATTATTTAACTAGTCGTTCTTGCGCGATGGTCGTTCGTCTTTTTTCTTGAATTTTATCCGGAGCAAAAAAAAATGTGACGCGCATTGAAATATATTAAACGAAAAAAAGAAGAAAAGAATGAAAACGACTTTAAGGATTACTGGTTTTCGTGCTCTATTCACCAACAGACTATATTCGCTATTGTCGTATCAAAGAGTTTATGTAAGACGATGTCTCCCCCTCGTAGAGTGTACTATCATAATATAAGAAGCTCTTTAACGGTAAGTTATCGTGTACTCGAGGCACCGAAACGGCCAATCATAATGGGGAGATTTATGCTTTTGCGGTAGAGAGAACAGATGAATTGGGTCAAGCGTCATGACCGCTCTAAAGAAACAAAGCAAACTGAATCTCGAACCATATCAAAACGCGAGTAATAATCGGCTTGGTATATCGGGAACAAGATAAGAGGAGATCTCGAAAACAATACCCACGCGAAACCGTCAGTACCAGAGAGACACAACTGTAATAAGAAAGTTCGTATATTTTATCGGTGTGTGAAATCCACCTGGTGTTCTACTAACAATAAGTTGTAACGCGTCAATAGCGCAAATAAGAGAATTTTAAATTATAACTCGAAAAAAATCTAGTTGTCAACATAAATTGTATGTAATTCGACACGTCGACTAAATGTGCTGTATAAATCTGTTAAATTGCCAATTAGAATTGATTTAGTTCAATCGAATTTGATTTTACAAGTAAGAGAAAAAGATGGGAAGGGAAGAAAAAAGATATAACGCGAAACACTTCTGCACACCATTAAACACAGACGGACTTTTATCCGATTTCTTACGACGTACTTAGCTCGGAACGATCCGATATTATCCTTCGACGCGTGTATCCACTTCTTTACGACTGCTATAGATATCTTGCTCAGCCGTAGAGATGAAACTCGACTAAACAAACAACAAGCGTACTATCGCGACTGCATAAACCTCTCCCAAAAAAAAAAGTTTTCCCATTTCCAAGACTGATAACGCCATCGATTACGTCACAGAAGAGATCCAACTCAGAGAAACGAGCTATATTGTGTGTGTGCATCTTGAAAAGTCGTTAAAAAGAAAAATAAGAGCGAATAAATAAGACAGAAAATATTATCGATATCGAACCGGGTATATATAATACAAAAGTATTTATCACATTCGGAACTTTTCCAATATAACATCCCCTTAACGAGAAACTTGCGACGGAGGTTGTATAAACTTGAGGTAATGATCAAATCTTAATTATCCGTTGAAAAAAGCGGCGCACTTGAATCATACACAGCACCATAAAAAGAAGATATCATAAATTACTTTTCCAAAGGTCATAAACAAAAACCAGAGAGTAATGCGCGCGATTTTTATGACGCGGCGGATTTTTCTCGGTATCAATGATCGTTTCTTAAAATTTACGACCCTACGTGACGAATAACCGCCAATGGCCGTCCGTCATTCGCCGTTTATCGCCTCTCGCGCGTACGAAAATCGACTCGATCCGATATTCGCGAGTTCACACAGTAACCCCGAAAGAGGAAAACGCATGTCGTTAGCATTTTATTTTCGGTTATCCATTAAAAGATATTCTACCGAACAAATTATACTCGTAACTGTTCAGGAAAAGCACCGAGATCGTATCGTCGAGAGAAACGTAAGAACCTCGTAAAATACAAAATAACCGGGAAATTGTATTCCGAGGAATTCAAAGTTATAGTTATTGCGTATAAGCGTGTTAGTCGACCGGAGAAACTTGAAATTCTCTATATGAACATCTTTACGGTAAATTTTTATTCCTATATACCAGGTAAAAGTTAAACGAGGTAATCTTCTCCTAAAACAGAAAAAATTGGAAATCTTATATCCTCTTTTCAAGAAATTCGCCATTTTTGGCGCTTCTTTATAACGCGACGCGCCGTATTGAAGTCGCGTGTGTTATTTTCGATGCTACAACACGTTTTCTTCTTATCAAAGCTCACTGTATCGACGCCACTTTTGATAACAAAAAACGAATTGGCGCGTGTTGCGCCGTTTCCTTCAAGCGCTTTGCCGGGATGCTTGTCAGCGGAAGATTTTATTTTAACACCATTGGCAGGTGTTTCGGTTTTCGTCGATAAGCGAGCGTCTAAGCAATTTTTGACTCGGCTTTATGGTTCTCTTCGACTGTCACTTGCACAGGTTGATTTTCCAATTCAATATAAGCGAGTATTTCATAGCTGGCTTTGGCTGTCTTCACAAACGACAAGGTTAAACGGAAACGTTGCAACTTTGTGTCAACGCTGCCATTCGCATTTGAATGCTTTGACTTGCTGATATAAAGGTTTATGATCTATGAAGCAACTTTCCTTAATTAAACAAACCAGTTCAATTTAGTATACGTGTAAAACATCACGAGATCCGATATTGTTTCTGCTGTGTTTTTCCTTATGTGAGTATTTCAATAAATGCCACCATTTTTTACGTATGTAATTCCTACCTCGGTCGTTAAATGTAATGCCCGTGTTATCTAAATCGCATGTATTTATCATAAGACACATCTGAGAATGGACACATAAAATTTTGCCTTAAATTTGAATCTCTCTTCTCTCTCTCTCTCTCTCTCTCTCTCTCTCTCTCTTTTTCTCTTTCTTTCTTGAATATTATCTTTATATTCCAATTTTTATGACTCTCAAAGGAGGCCCGAAGAAAACTTGTTTCACTTGATATATTCATAAAATTTAAAAAAATATTTTTATTTTTTTGTTTTGTTTTTCTTTTCTTTTTTTTTGTCGTAAGTCACGATCCATGATGTATTGAACTTTTTGTCTATATAACGCTCACTACAAAAGCTTGAACACATACGCGATCCTTTTATTTTTCTCATAAATGTATATTGTTTCTTTTTTTTACGATACTGGAATAACAATACATCAATATGAGAGTACATTGAGGTATATAAACTGAATGCACAACACTTTTATCGCCCCTCTTGTGTCATCTTTTTCGAAACGCTTTTCCTAAAAATCGAGAGTTAAATACATATTAAAATGTTTATCTTCTTTAAAACTGCCAAAAAAGCAATAAACGTCCATCCATCTTTGCGAATATCGATCCGAATTTCGATACATCGCATAAAACGCGCGTTTCTAATTTTTAAGTGTACAGTCATATGTCAATATTCGTTAATGTATTCTCGCTCAGGTGTGACAATATGCTATTACGTAGATATATAGCAAATTTCGATCAATATTGTAACGTTCCCGGAATAATATACGATGCATTTCGATAATCAACTGCGAGTTCGAACAGGATACACGTCTACCAGCTTAACCGCGTAATTTCAATCTGTCATGGTATTCTACAGGCGCAATCCTGACTGACATTAAGGTTCTAGAAACATCGTTTCCACGGATGTTTATCAATGAATTATAGCAAGATACATTTAAAGTCATGAGAACAAAAATGTAACATTCTTGCTATTCAAAAGCAAATTATTATTTCACAATTGTTTAGTTATAATTCATACTTATGCATATTGTGATGCAATTCAAACTTTCTCAGAACTTGTAAATAAATAGAATTAAACTTGCTAAGCTTAATGTAGCTCTCGAGCGCTACACATCAGCTGTGATTTAATCACAGTTGACTTCCAATCCTGAATTGCAGCACTTAATTAAAGCTCGTTGAAAGACAGCGCGGCGATTCGGGAATCACGTATTTCCCGGATTGTGCTCGAATGTATTTCAGTACGTTTCTTATAGACAATACCCGTCGAGGTTGGGTTTGTGGTCGCTTTGAAAAGAGCGAGGACTCTGTTCGTGCCAATTTCCGCGCACAGATGCGTGTAATACGATTTCGTTCATGCTGTAAATAATCTTATCGGCGACCGAGCAGGTGCAAGTGCTAACCGTATGTGTATATGTGCATCGTCGAATCGTTGTCGTCTCTTTTGTCTAATTCCCGGAGAAATCCCCATTTATCACGTATGAGTTGCGGAATTATCCAACGTGACGGCAAAAAAATTGCGGATTGTATATATATATATATATATATATATATATATATATATATACTCCACTTTAAATTGCTCTTTTTAAGTTTTTAAAGATTTTCTCATCTCACCGCGAAAGTTTCTACTCGCCGCGCGCGTGTCAATTTATAACATAAAAAATTTATTTCCGTATATATATTTAAAAGATAAATTGCATCAAGCACGTTAATCTCATGTAATAGGACAGAATTTACACGTATTTAGCTTCGTTTAAAGGAGCCAATGGTTCGTGTCCGCCGGCATGAAACGCGGTAATGGGGCGTTACGGTTAATTATGACTGAATCCGTGGCACACACCGACGGAATCTTAGCGACCCAATCTCACTCTCACCGCGCCGACCTCCAGTCTCGCCATACTGATCCTATAATCAAATCTGTTGTTCATTAAGAATCCTATAGCATCACTATCTCGATGCAACGGCCAATATAGAGATTATTGCAGCTCGAGATTATTACTGTTTAGAAGATTATTTGCTCCGTCTGTTAGAATTGCCTCGCGTATACACTCATTATTTTATGAAATCAACGAACTTTTACACACGAAGAGTCAATCAAGACTAATTGCGATTGTTACGTGCGCAAATTTTTAAGATAATTTTAATAACAGTTTTACAAAAAAAAAAAAAGAAAACGCTTTAATTTGTTTTATATTACACGAAAATATCCCTCACCGGAAATGTAAAATGTGCGATAATAATTAGACGATGTACTCGGGCTAGGTAAAAACTGATGAAATTACAAACAAAAGCAACATAAATACATGCGACAAAGCGCGTTGAAACGCTTACGACATTAATGGCCAAAGTTTAACCCTTTAGCTCGCACAAGTATCCCCCGTCTCGGTGGGCCATTATACTCTTAGATTGACGCCGGTCATCAGCGCGAACAACATTAAACTACATATAAAGTAGATGACGCAACGCTTTTGAATACGAATTCTGAGCGGAGCACAAAAGGCATTTGCACTTCAAAAGAAATTTCGTTCTAATGCTCGAGTGTACATCAAGATTATGACCGATAACGAAAGTACCCTATAGTTCGCAGCCCGGGGGTTTGTCGCTTATTGAACTACTCTCGGCTTAATGCTCGCTTTTGCAGGAATGTTACGCTTACAAGTCGCTACTCGCGACGCATTCAACATTTATACAAAGTCAAATAAAGACTCTTCAAAATAATATATGCCCGTAATAATGTTTCTACATGTATAAACTTTTTTCGTATTTTTTTTCCACAACCATTAATGCGATAAATTATTCCCCGCGTTGGAATTTTAAAAAACATATGATTGTATTCACGCAATAAAAGCGCAATGTAAATAGAAAAGAAACTCGATAATTCGATAAGAAACGTTATTATCCACGGCGAAAAAGCAATTTGCCAAAGTGACACTTTCGGACAAGTGAACAGCGCGACGCAGATTAAATCCCGCACTGCGGGTACACAAACATCGTAATAAAAATTTCCGTAACTAACGCGTTATAATTAAGCGCCGGACGATCTTATGCTTTGTTTGAGAAATCGTTACTCATTAAAAAATCGCTTGCAATCAGAAGAAAACCCGATTTCTCTTTTTACGACGTTATATAGTACGTGTCGCGAATAAAACACTGACTTCTTGATAGAGATTATCCTCGTTTTGCACACGAAGGCATGCGTCATAATGAAAGACTGGTACTATTTATGACTACGGAGAAAGCTTCTGGTGAGTGCGCAGAGTGTTATTAAATTTGAGCGAATTTGGACAAAAGACCATGCATAACATTTACATGGCCAATATGAGCTTGCGCATGTGCGCATGTGCGCATTTTATTTCTTACTGCAAATCATAGAATAGAGAGAATGTAATTGTGCAACGTGAAAAAAAAATTGGCTTAATATTCATAATTTTAAATAATTGCTTAGTATTCATAATTTTAAGTAATTTAATCTTTGCAAATGAAAAATAACGCTTTGGCTGCTACGCACGCCTCTTTCTATTTCTCTCTCTCTCTCTCTCTCTTTATGTTGGTTTAATGTAAGCCATGACCCATTTAGCACATGTTTTATGTTTTTTCTTTTTTTTTTCATCCTTTACCCGCACAATTTCCAAGAACCGTAAAATCCGTGGTTTGAATAAACCGTAACGTATTGATTAATACAAACACACGAACAAAACACAAAAACAATATGTGTATGCAAATCAAGAACGACTTATTCATTACTTTGATAAATTCAATACTTGGCAAAAATAACCGGTGAAACGTAGAGACATTTTGACAGAGCAAACACTCGAAGAAAATTCAACATTAAAATAAAAATTTTAAATTAAATATCCAACTGTAAACGTTTTCGTCGGAAAGCTTTCGTTTACGCGATGTGAGCAGCCGACTCGACAAAATGGCAATTCTTCATAAATGTTCTCTCTTGTTGATAAATAACTCTCTTGATAACACGCTCAGAGACGATCTCTCAGAGATGGATATAGGATATAAGAATAAAATCTAAGGGCGCGACATATGCATTATTTCGTCCGAATTCCGATATTTTCGAGTTTTTCGTTAATGATTAATCGTTTTTTTTTTCGATCCTTGATATTTAAAAGATTTCGCGGTCGATATATTTCCAGTCTCTTACGAGGTTGTATTTCGCATTCTGCTGTTGATGTTGTATACCTTAACTTGTTGGTACACTCCAATAATGTTTTATCACGTGAAGTTACTTACTCCAACTTTCGAAAAGTCCTTCCGGACAATCTATGCACATCCTATCCAGATGTGTCTGCATCGTGAATGCAAGTTCTTCGAGGGAGAGACAACATAAAAGGGACTCAACCTCATGATGATAAATCGTCTGGACATATATGGATCGTCCGTGTCCGACCTGTCCAGGATTGGCTCAACTTCCACATGAAAAGACACATTATTGGAATCGTAAACATAGTATACATACGAACTGAACCTTTTTTGTGTCAGCAATTCTTCTGCAAGAGAGAGAGAGAGAGAGAAAGAAAGAGAAAGAAAGACGAAATGTTTATCGACATCATTTCCTCTCTTTTTACGTATCATTTAATGTACGAGTGTCGGTCACTCGTAATTACAATTTATATGTTGAATTTCCGTTGTGACTGCCGGACTTATAGCGTCTTATATCGATTTTTATTGATATTCCAAGTAAAACCGTGTATCTGAGCACGAAATTGCCACGGTATTCGAGGCACGATTCTGCGAAGCCATATCTCGTGTGTGTGTGTGTGTGTGTGTGTGTGTTGCTGAAGGCACTTAAATAAAAACCATATCAAGAAAAATCGAAAGAGCCTTCTGGCGCGCTCAAACGGACGTGCGAATGTATTTACGTGCGTGAAAGCAAATAATTTTGATCGCGTATATATATTTCCACCTACGTCACACGTTTCGGAGGATTTTGCTGTCAGACCGGATACAAATGCGCGCCATTACTGATCGGTATACCCCCTGATACCAATTACAACCTATCTTTGTGAAAGGTGTAGGAATCTCTAGCTCTTACTTTCAGATTACACGAAAGATTAATTTCGGCGCAAACCTCAACACTCTTATCATGCTTCTCCGGTGAGAGCAATTTAACGGCTTCTCTTGCTATAATCGAACAATACAGGAACAGATTGCTCCTCGATGCGAAGCTCCTCGTATTTTGTGATCGCCGAGTATAAAATCACTTCTCTCTCACGTTCGAATTAATAATAATCTTTCTTTGCCGCGAGCGTTTTTTAGCACTTTCTTTTCTCCCGAGCGTGCTATTTGCATTTTCGGATTATTTCGTAACGCATAATTAAGGGGTCTCGTGCGGTTGTAAAAAATTTAATGATGGCACGCGCTTTACATGAGTGCACTCATTATCAAGTGGCGCACGCAGCGACAAGCGTTTGCGGACGCGTCACATCTAGAGTTATGTAAATTGCCGCAGCTTGTCTTATGGTGAACCCTTCATAATTGTATAATTCATGCTTGCAATTCAAAAACAGATGTTAATTCCACGTGGAACGCGATATTAAATAGGTCTTATTTGAATTTTTGCGAAGCGCTAAGTATACCGTAAAATTGCGGGAAACATATTGATGCGATGTTAATATATTGTTTTTTGTGTTTATTGTTGATATTAATGTATTGTTGTGAAAAATATATAAATATGTATCTGTTTTACATATTTATATATTTTTGTTTATATATAATTTTCAATGCACATTAACGCGCATCCCTTTTATGATTTTATTTATAATCAATTCTCTCGCAAACTTGCATATAAAAAAAAATTCAATAAAGAATGTGCGCTCGAATATTTCCAAATGATCGATCGAATTTATATACGAGTGGGTTGCGTAACGAAGTTGAGGACGGGAAACTTCAGAGGCAATTACAACATTTTCGATGTACGATGATCGCTCGCTGGAAATAACCGGATACCTCGTGCCATAGAAAATCTAATAACGTTTCCCCCGTAATACGCACAATCGTTGATGGATTATCGTTCGATCCTAAAATGATGAAAATTGCCAATGAAGCGCAGCGGAAGTACATAGGAAGTACATTCTGTTACATTAAGTGTTAGTTCCACTTTCGTAAGTTAAATCAGATCAGACAAATCACTGTTGATTAATGCATTATGTTGTTGGATTAGATACAAGAAATCTAATTACATGTCTCTTTTCCGTGTTTCCAAATAATATATCGAGAATTATATTCTTCACTTTTATTAAGAACAGTTTGTAACGTTAATCAGAAAATTATTATCATTTCACGTAATATATCCGTGTTTAGAGACGAAATGAAACATTGCGCTGTTTTTTTAATCAACAACGAAAAGAAACAGACACAAAGCGGCAGTATAACAGCAGCTCTAGGCGACACTAGCGTTAAAAAAACGAACGCCGGTGATTAAAAATCTGTAGCGTTGTTTCCGCTATTTCGCAAGTCTAACGGAGAAAGAAGCTCGATATAATGAATGGAAATACCAAAAGTATATAATAAAAAAAAAAAAAAGTTTTAATGATGCATCAATGTTGCACCGACGAAAAAAACTAGAGAGAGCAATCTTTATTAATCGCAAATGTTCAAATAGAAAAAAAAAAAACGTTCACGTTGAAAATTGACTTTAATGATCCTCGAAATATATAATACCATCACCGCATTCTTTCGTAGATCTTTAATTACTTTCTTCTTCTATACGTAGAGTTGGACATCGCACGTCATTAACGTTCCGTTAATTCCGCGCGCTTTTATGTTCACTTCTCTCATAATAGCTCCACCCGGCGACGTAAACTCGCGAACGTGCGAAGATTCGTAAACTTAGCCATCTCGAAGGGATACGTCTTCTTTTTATCTTTCCTTTGCGTCACTAGTAAGCGTAACAAGAACAAATTCATAACGAATCAAACGTAAATCCATGATTAAAGTTACGGAAACAAATTGCGTCGCGCATTTCCATACAGATTGCCGCTCGCTCGTATTTCTCAGCTCGAATTACAGTCAATATTTTTTTCCTCGAGCGTGACATCACCAACCGTGTGAAAAACGACGTTTCTAAGCTTGTCTACTGACACGCGAAAAATCACTGTTTTGCGGTAAAGACACAAAAAAAAAAAAAAAAAACGGTAATCTCGTGAAACAAGTAGACAACAGATTTCCAGCGTGTTTCGCTGCAATTGCAAGTGTGACATCGGGTAGCAATGAAAGAGCCAATGAGCGCAATAGTCGACGACGGGTGAACCTCGTTTACTCACAGTCGCGACTTAAATTAAACGTCGCAAAGGCTGCACGTGAACCGGTAACGCAAATGCGGTCGTCTTGGTAACGGCTCACGCGCGTCACATCTTTATTACAGCGGATTGCTAGAATGATTGTTGGAAACTCGAATAATTTTGAGATTGATGTAAATCAGACGGATTGAAGCTGTAAAAGTCATTAAGGTCGGACAGGTATATCGACCATTTGCCTCAACGGACATATAAAGGCGGATTTACGAGAGACGATGCATTCCCTTGGCTGGAACGTGTAGATAAAAGCACGTTCTCATTCGTCTTCGTGTTCAACTTATCGAAAAGCAAAAGTCTTTCAATTCTAATCTCAACTATCACATAGCAGTAAAAATAACGAAGCAAACATATCTTCGTACGTTATTACGATTGTATATATGTGTTATAGATAATTTTTGTATACGCATTTTTGTATACATACAAAGAGAGACACAGAGATGGAGAGAAAGATAGTGCATAAAATTTTTACAAAGTGATAAAATATTTACTGACATAGAAAAAACAAAGAACACAGATAGTATTTGTCGACAAATCGACTGTGTTCTCTATTATTTCGGTCAAAACCAACTCGGTGTTTG
>QVOB01016985.1:0-19631 GCA_014839585.1 Pseudomyrmex concolor | reverse complement strand
TGCACGTACATTATCATCATTTCTTCTATTTTTTCTGCTCTATGCGGCATAAAACCCGGCGCGGCTCAAATCCCGCAGTTACCCTATATCTAACGGCACGACCGCTCCTCGACGACCACACGGTTCGCCGGTTCTAACAGGAGTGTGTGCTCCGATCTGCCAAAACGCAGCATCAACCCGTTTTTCGCCGAATCCGGGAAACTTCAAAATCGTTCCCGGCCACGTGTTTCTGATGGCGATAAGCTCGCGAACGCCGCCGCTACCAGTGCGCAAATCGGAGCCGTCCGACAAGTGGCGCCGCACCAAGACAATCGTCTTTCAATAGTATTACTATTATTATTAGTTACTGCAAGACTCTTTACACACACACGTAGTAGATTTACGAGCGCGCAATGGAATCAGCCGAAGTCTTTTTCTTTTTACGGCTAGTAACATCGCTCCCTTGCAAAAAGACATTTTCCGTATATTTCTTAGCTCCATGGCCGATATGTAACAACAGATACGTAATCACGGTCGCGTCTGTCTCTCTTTGCAACTCGATTCACTTCTCTTCTCACACCTGCAGTTTATCTTTTATATGTCTATTTGTGTCGTTAATTAGAAAGCCCTAATAGTGATTTACATTAAACTATGCTAGATGCTTATTGATCCAAATACGACACGTGTCTGTGTTTTGTGTATAGATAGATACCTTGATACTTGTATAAAAGTGTCGCCACATTGTAACGACAGAAGAAAAGTATTCATTATGCATTCTAGTGGTTGCATCTAGCAAAGTATGCTGTTGCGACATCGTGGGCGTTCCTTTAAAATTCTGAACCTTGTTTTTCTTGAATTTGTAAGTTACATTGAAATATCTATGTTGCTAGAACATGAAGAAAAAACCTTTAAAATACTTTTTTTTGTATTTAAATCTCAGTTTTCGATTGTTTAAGTAGAACTTGATTGATTCAGCTGTTGTTTAAGTTTGAAAATCTTATCAATCGGTAATATTCGCACATATGACAGGGAGTGCCTCGGATTGCCCGCTGCGCGCGCTTATTTTGTTGCACTTGTACAGCGCGAGGCACTACCACTACCGTGTCTCGTGATATTCGTGAAAGTTTTGCTATTTTTTGATATCTTCTTATTCTTAACATTTGAAAAAAATAATAACTACTACAATAATAGCATTCTAAGTTAAAAATAGTACAATAACACAATTTTAGCACAATAAAAAATAAAGATAGTAAAAATTGAAAAATAAGAATTCCTACTCTTTTCTATTTTATATTGCACTATGTTCTAAAAGTTAAGTATACGGAAATATCAAACGCATAAATGCACTAATTCAGACTATTTTTCTATTCTTAACTTTTCAAATAGTATATTATTAAAAAGTTAAGAATACTGAGATAGCAGAAAAAAGTTTTCAAAATTTTTAAGAAATTTCTGAACAATTTAACATTTGTTAAACATTCTTAGAGAAGTAGAAAAACATAATTAACAAAGAAGTAGCACAAAAAGTAAAAAACAATTTCAAAAATTTTTAGAAAAAGAGGTAATTCCAAAAATTATTAAATTCAAGCATTGTCTGATTTTTTCTAAGAATTTTCAGAATTGCTCCGCTAACTTAAATCTTTATTGTTATTTACCATTACTTCTTTGCTAGTTATGTTCTCCTGATTATTTTTGAGTAAATTATTGAGTTTTTCGAAATGAGGATTTTTAGAATTATTCTATTTATTGTTGAAATTATGTAATTTACTGTTTGGACTTATATTGAAAGTTTGGGATGTTTGAATAATTATTTCGAAAGATCTCGTAAAGAGAATGACGTGAGAGACGTCTAATGCACGTGTAATAAACATCTGATATGTAGAGTTCAGAGCTTTTTTTATAACTTGAAGGGTAAACAGATTCTCTCGGTAAAACAGTGAATTGACGAGAACGCTCTGCAAGCTCTACAACCACTACCTCTAGCTATCAATTCTTTTGATATTTCAGTTTATATCAGAGCTTTGAAAATTTTACTCCAGACAGTAGTGCTTCTTCCCGAGTGATCATAATTTTGATCTAACATCTTCAACAACAAATTTCTTATGAGATTTTGAGAGCGCACGATGACAAAACTCGTAGATAATCATCGAAAGAAGGTACAACATGTGAGGGTGCAAGAAAGGAAATACAATTATTGGGCAGCGTCTGCGCTCCTATATTGATCCATAGCGGCGGCGGCGGTAGTTGCTACGGCGACTGTGCTTGCTGCTCCAGGGTGGGACCACAACAACGAACCCGCCCAAAATGCATTTTTACATGCATCTTGTGCGGCTTTTCTTGATTTCGGCAATTCTGTGCATTGGTAAGAACTGTTTTTTATAGTTGAAACTTAATAACGTTTACGCGTTTTGAAGGGAGTATTATTCGGACATTTCTAATAGCCAAGACAAAAGTGTTTTGCGTAATATCAAGATCCACCTACATTCTCACCTCATTTTTATCGATAAATGTGTTTATTTGCGTGTTAAAAATCTATAGTATTCGTGAACTATATACTCTAAACACAATGTAAGTAACATAATTTTTATGGATAAAATCGAAATGAGAATACGTATCAAAGTGACGTGCGAGGTGTGTTTAAATGATAACTTCTCTTCTTCATTTCTTTCTCTCGCGTTGATGCGATTTTCGAGATTTCATTCACCGAGTTGATTTTAATGACGTCTTGTATTTGTAGGTTTATGCTCCGAGGATGAAGAGAGATTGGTGCGTGATTTGTTCAGAGGGTACAATAAGCTCATCCGACCAGTGCAAAATATGACGGAGAAGGTGCACGTGAGGTTTGGCCTCGCTTTTGTGCAGTTGATCAATGTGGTAAGATCTTTTTGATTTTTTATAGTTGATTAAAAGAGAAAGAGAGATATTGACATTTCGATTATTGAATTATTAATTGTCTGAATTCTTATATCGCATCTTTCTGTCACTCTGTTGATTTTTCCAGAACGAGAAGAATCAGATTATGAAATCTAATGTATGGTTGAGATTCGTGTGGATGGACTATCAGTTACAATGGGACGAAGCAGATTATGGCGGAATCGGTGTTCTCAGATTACCACCTGACAAAGTGTGGAAGCCGGACATAGTGTTGTTCAATAAGTATGTGCACAAAAAATATCTTTTTCTTTTTTTTTACAAATAAAAGAAATCTTTACCGTCAATTTTTGTATTTCACTTGATTTATAGCGCCGATGGCAATTATGAGGTTCGTTACAAAAGCAACGTGCTGATATATCCGAATGGCGAAGTGCTCTGGGTGCCACCAGCGATTTATCAAAGCTCGTGCACGATCGACGTCACGTATTTCCCCTTCGATCAACAGACGTGTGTTATGAAATTCGGCTCGTGGACGTTCAACGGCGATCAAGTCTCTCTTGCGCTCTACAACGACAAGAACTTCGTCGATTTGTCCGATTATTGGAAAAGCGGCACGTGGGACATTATTCAAGTGCCGGCGTATCTCAATATTTATAAGGCAGAGTCTATGCCCACGGACACAGACATCACTTTCTACATTACTATCCGCAGGTGCAAAATTTCATCCTTAATCAATCTTAATTTTTAACAGGGTGATGTTTTTAATTTTTTTTCTGCACAATAAAACTTACAAAATTTAATTCTTAACTTATTCTTAACATTTCTCATTTTCTTCGACAGAAAAACTCTCTTCTATACGGTGAATTTGATACTGCCGACAGTTTTGATTTCCTTTCTCTGCGTACTCGTCTTCTATCTCCCTGCAGAGGCTGGTGAAAAAGTCACTTTGGGCATCAGTATTCTTCTGTCTCTGGTTGTGTTCCTCTTGTTAGTCAGCAAAATACTGCCGCCGACCTCGCTAGTGCTGCCGTTGATAGCCAAATATCTGCTTTTCACCTTCATCATGAACACCGTCAGTATTCTTGTGACCGTAGTCATTATCAACTGGAACTTCCGTGGTCCGAGAACCCATAGAATGCCTCAGTTCATACGCGTGATCTTTCTTAAATTTCTACCATGTGTTCTGTTCATGAGGCGGCCGAAAAAGACACGATTGAGGTGTGTGCAAACTGATTATTATTTTATTATATAGATTTATATAATCAGATAACTGATTATTTTATTATATAGATTTTATTATACATTATTTTTGTCAAATCCTTTAGCAACTTTCAATAAACTAAACATTTTTAGATGGATGATGGAGATACCGAATGTAACACTGCCTGCTTCCACATACTCGGGAAGTCCGACCGAAGTACCGAAACATCTGCCAGCCTCTCTCGCAAAATCGAAAATGGAAGTGATGGAGCTATCCGATTTGCATCATCCGAATTGCAAAATTAATCGTAAGGTGCATCACACTACTAGCAGCTCCAGCGGCGCTGGGGGAGGTGAGAGCATGGGCGATAGAAGAGGATCTGAAAGTTCGGATTCGCTGTTACTCAGCCCGGAAGCCAGCAAGGCTACTGAAGCAGTGGAATTTATAGCGGAACATCTCAGGAACGAGGATTTGTACATTCAAGTAAGAACAAATTGTTACATCCGCAATAGAATTTAGTTGGCTATTGTACAGAGTTTCAGCGAGTTTATACACTTGAAAATCGCTGTATCTTTTGAATAATTGATCAGATTGTCATCAAACTTGGCAGAAACATTATTCTTGAGACGAAATTTTTTCTTAAGTTTCAAAGTCATTCAAGGTCATTTCATTGTTTGCTGATTTCGAGGTTATGAACTTCCGATAAAAATTCAAATAAAGATTATTTGAAGATTATGTTAAATTTTGCAAAGTCTCTTGAGTCTAATGAGTTATTTCTGATGTCTTGAGAATTTTTTATTGCTGAAAATTCACGATCAACAGGAAATTTATCGCTTGATAGAACTTTTCGCTATATCTTGGTGCAGATAGTCAACATATATTGTCAGAATTGACTTATATTTGTGCTGGTAATAATTTTCTGAGCGTTTCCGCGAGATTCCTGTTTACCCGATTATTGATAAAAACTTCGAAAAAAAATTCATTTGCAAAAATAAGTATCTTTGGTTAAAAATTGGCTTATCATCAAATTAAGCAAATTTGACAAAATATCGTCATAGCACTTACAATTAACTAATTACTTCGATCAAACCGGTTCATCTTCCAAATCTCGAAATCAGTAAAAAGCGAAATGACCTTGAAACTTGTAAGAAAAAGTGTCATCTCAAGAGTAATGTTTCTGCAAAGTTTGCAAAAGACAATCTGATCAGTTATTCAAAAGATATAGCGTGCAAACTTGCTGACAAACACCCTGTAGGATAAAAGTCCCAATTACCGACACATAAAAGATAATTTTTTTTTTTTTTTTTTAATTGCAATTTTGAGCTGAAATTTAAAACATTGATTGTTATAATTTCTTTGTAAAATATAATGACTTTCAAAGTATAAAAACATTTTTTATAGTGAACTAAAGTTAATTGTATAAAATTTATGATAACTTAAAAACATCCCATTTCTTAGCTGTATCAATAAGCGAAATGTATCATTCACGTTGAAACTATGATTGTCACATTTTAATAATTTTTTCAGACTTTATATTAAACTAGTTAAGTACTTAAATTTTTTTATTCCGATCTAATATCAAATACTATATTACATTTGTTTCATTTAATATTGTTAATATTATTATTTTAATTATTAAACAAAAGTGTCGGTATCTCAGACAACCTAGGTAATTGGAACTTTTATTCTAACGCGACGATGTATGTATAATTTTTCGAAAGAAGAACACTTTTTTTTACATGCTTTTCTCTTCTAGACGAGAGAAGACTGGAAATACGTCGCAATGGTGATCGACCGTTTGCAACTTGTTATCTTTTTTTTCGTGACAACCGCTGGCACGATCGGTATACTAATGGATGCGCCTCACATTTTCGATTTCGTGGACCAGGATAAGATCATAGAACTTTACCGCGGAAAGTAATCTGATTTAAGCCCGAACAAAAATTGCAATAACAGTGTGCCATCGTTATCAAAAGTGATTTCATGCAATTAGTTACGTGTAGTAAATAATTATAATTTATTGTTGTAGTTATTATTTTTATAATTTTTAATATTACCATTGTTGTTTACGCATTTTTTTACAATGATTTTTCTTTGTAATATAATATTGAATCTGCATATTTTCTGTAGAGACAAATCCGAGCGATCAAAAATACGTTACGTTATGAAGATAATGATTTTCTTAGCGTTATATTTATGCTGCTTCTATGCAGTTATATTGTCTTCCCCGACGTCATTACTCGTCGATAACACTACCGCGACGCGGAATGTTGAACGAGGAAATCCGCTTATGTAGTGTTATATATCGTACATAGAGAAACATAAATCTATAATGAATGAAAACGCCGAGTCGAAATGATTGTAATATACTAATATAACGGTGATGAGAGATATGCACAAACTTAACTTACAATTAGTCAACAATACTATTATCTCTTAGAATATATTACTAATCGCATAATCTGACTAAAAAAAAAAAAACTAGGAAAATAACATAATAAATATTTCTATTATTCTTTATTATTAAAAAAATTTAAACGTTTACAGAAATTCACGTTTATAATAACATTAAAAATTATGTATAAATAAAAATTCGCCTTATTTCTATTAATAGTTAATAATTATTGATTTTATTATTCTTTGTATGTCGGTACATAATTCATCGTTAAATGTGGTTTTTTGTTTTCGAGTTTGAAAGTTGTCAAATACATTTGACACTAATGTGCGTAAATAATTTAACATTAATTATATGAATAAACGAATATACGAATAAATCGATCTCTTTGTCTGACCTGATTGATCGCGATTTTGATGGTCAGCTTCGACCAATATCGATCAAATTTTCGATATCAAAGTTCTATATATCGTGGTGTTCCATGGCGCGCACATCCGCATACATATGGATGAACTATACGGAATTACAGGTTTAGATATAGGATTTGAAGTAATAATTTTTAATAATAAATCGCGCGCTGCTGCCAGTCCCATTATAACCAAGCTCGCGTTTGATATATCTATAGTGATAATTATTATCTATGTAATAATAAGTATTATTATTTATAAAATTGCGACGATCTCGACTTATGTCAATAAGTTCGACGCAGTGTTTGTGAGGACGCGAAACGTTATAAAAGTATAAAATCAACTTTTACTCGTATAGAGAAAGTGTCGAGCAATCATGTTTCTTTGAAACACTTTTAGTACGGCGGAAAAAGAAATCGATTGTAAGATTCGAACATTTTGTTATGTGTAGTAGAATGTCCAAAAATATAATTGGTGTTCCATAGAATTTTTTGCAGTTGCAATTTTTGTTTCATCTCGCAGTGTATTAACATTTTTAACTTTGCATCCATCGATACTTGGTTCACGTGACTCACAAAGGACTAGGTCCGGTTTTTTGGGTTGCGGATAAACAGCAATAAGACATGGCTACGATTGTAAGGCATCAAAAACTTAAAAAGTTCCATAAGCACGATTACAAAATGAGTGCTAAAGTGCTGTTCAAAGTTTGCTATTATGACTATGTATTAGCGGGTTTTTCCAATTCCTCTAATACGCTTTTTTGGTGATGGCAGTAACTAATTGTAAAAACCATTAACATATATATTTTATGTACAATATATTTTAGGTACAATTTATTAACTTGGCTAAGTCTCTGGACGCGATCTATGCCGTCATGTAAAAGAAATTCGGATTTGGTTATTATGTCTCTACAGTTCGCCTTGGAAGGGAAAAATGAGCGGCGAATGTATCAGTATTAAAGTAATCACTAGTTCGAAATCATCTCGAAGCAGCTAGTAGTAGTTGTGATAAGATTTATTGTGAATCATGTGGAAGGTACCTAAAAATCAATCATGTATTTGTTGGCCGAAGAAATACTACATTTCCTTGAACATTGTCTGAAAGATATTCATGTGCCAGCAAAAGCAATTAACAATAATTTTTATAGAAAGTTCCAAGAAAGAAGAATCTGAAAAGGATTAAGGTCGCCAGACTACAAATTGGCAATTAAAACCTTTTCATATTTTTTTGAGTATCGCTCTATCGATTAATATATGACGCATGACTGTTCACCCGGAATCCAAACTGGGCATAGTCCTTTTGTACGCGGCTGTTCATCCAAGTTGTAGTGTCGAGATCGATTTATAATTTACCGAACGAACTCTTTAACGAGTCAAGTTATTGTGCGTATAAATATTTTATCTTGTTCACTGTTGTAGTTATTAAGATGATATTTAAAGAATGTTTAAGTTTGCTGCTGTGAAAATAGATTATTGTAATTGTTTCAGCAAATGGTTCAGTAACTAATTTTAATTTTATCTCAAGATAATGATAGTAATATATACAGAAGCATTTAATAAAGTGCAAAACATTTAATAAAACATCTTTAAATATAACATGGTTTGAGGCACAAATTTTAACACATTTGGCGGAAATGTAACTTTATTTAATTTTTGATTTTTCAAATTAGTTTTTATACAAATTTCGTTATATGTGTATTCTTCTGTTTTTTTAAGATAATCCATTATATTCATTAAGATTTTATAATGTGTTAATTATTGATAACGCAGTACATGTCTTCCTCGAAAGAAATAGAATAATTAAAAATCACAGTAGGTCTGAGAGTTGTATATTCATAATGAAAAGCAAATGGTATTTGTGTTTTTGAATTATTATTTAATTCACATTATAAAAAGTTCCATTATTTACACTTTGATTAATTATAAATGTAAATGTTACTTTGCAATTATTTAATCTTGCAGTTATTTAATCTGTGTTTCGGTTTGTGCCTGAAAAGCTTATATCTTACAATTAGAGATTTTCCGTTTGTAAATCAGAAAGATACGCTCATGTTATTCTTAGGACAATAATTAAAGTTTAAAGAAATCAAGCACCTCTTCTCTTTTTGCACTGTGTTTTAATCTAGTTCTCTCATAATTGTAACAAATTTTTTTCTATTTGGCTGACAGTTTTTTATTCGTTAAAGATTAATGATTTAATAAGTGATAATAGACGACGATATTTTAACCGATGCATGCATGTGTGCTTTTATCTACTGCGAAAAGAAAGATGATTATATCATCGAAGAAATATTATTTTGTGCATATAAAATAAGAGCCGAAAATTAATATTGTTAAGTACCGAAATGTTTGTACTTTATGGTGCATGATATAAATAATAGTATAACAATTATATATAATACATACTGCATTATAATGTATGTTGAACAAAGAAAAACATTTTAATATAAGAACTAAAAAATAGTTCTTTTTATAAATACTAACAAAACTTATCTATAACTAATAAAACTTATCGAATTTTATGCTTTTAACGTGTATTGTTATTACGTGCCTCGATTGATATCATGTCAATTTGCTGTGCGCGATAACATTAATAATTTTAATCACAAATCTGTTTTTTTTTATCTTAATGATAAATGCTCATTTGAGTGATAGATTAAAAGTTGGCGCATGAAAGAAGTTGGAGAAAGAGGAGGAAATGTGGAAGACGTTTATTTTCATTTCATTTATTTCAACAATTTCATAATAACGTAATAATGTTAATAATATTACAATGCGGCGATTATAGTGCTCACCAGTTAACAGGGATTCTCATATCGATCAACGTTGCCTCGATAAAGAGCCCAGCATAGAAATATATAACAAATGTTTTTTCTTTTTATTCAACGCTCTCATACACTCTCCAACGGTATGAATTTACTATTATTCGGACCAGGCTGTTGTCGAGGCATAATTAAAATTCAAATGAGATCGAGTGAGTTCAGTTCTCTCAATTGCATCGGCTTGACCTCTCCCCCTCTCCCGTCAGGACGAGAGGGTCTACGGAAACACATAGTAACTTTTTTTAGTTTTCTTTTTTTTTTTTCTTAATATCTTGCCCCCTTGTATTCTCGATGGCGATCGATAACGCGCACCATTGTCGATCTTAACGACTGGCGCAACGGTGGACAATACGAGACGATTCTTTTTTGTTCTTTAAAATACGTAAGGGAATGAAGATATAGGTAAAATGAAGAAAGAAGAGATTGCGCGCGCTTTTTACATATATATTTTACCTATATATGTATATAATCAGTGTTGTATGGGAGCGCGGCTTTTTACGCCCGTTAAATTCAATAGGATTTTTTTAGCATCAAGAGATAATTAGTGTAAAACTGCTTTTTCTTTTTTTCTTTTTTTTTTTTTTTTACACTGTTTAGTTTAGAGAGAAAGTGATCTCGACAAAATTCGACCCTATAGCTACTACTAGACTACCTCTGAGAATCGCCCCTATAATTACTGTCGGAATATAACTACATCGCTATTGATTACACAGGCTAATTTCAATATTCAATTAATTGATTATTTAATCATCTCTTTTATTCATTATTATGAATATGACTTTAGCATTTAATAGTTTAAATATATATAATTTTATGTTTTTAGTTTAATGGAAAGGGAATACATGTGTGTCATAGTTTCGTTATTTTATTTTTATTTTTTTTTTTTTCCTATTTATTTCTTTGGCATTTTTATTTATTTATTTTTTTGCGGTAAATTTTGAGAAATTAATCTTTCCCTCGTTATTCCGCGTTATTTGCCTAAGCGCGAAGTTTCTTTTATCTCTTTCTCAATTGTTTTTCGAATAAACAGTTTTCTATGAAATCGTGCGTGGCGAATTAGCTGAACGAGGATTCAGAACAGAAGGAAAGAACGCGGTTATGCCGGAAATAACTTAGTTTCTCGCTTCTCTGTAAAAATTTATTTTTAAATTCATTTGGCTGTGATGTGGTTTCTTTCTTTTTATCTGTTACTTTGTAAATCTATCTTTTTTTTTGCGAAATTTTTACGCGAATTATGTACACACATCGAACTCAGAATCGTTTTGTTTTCTCTCTCTTTCCTTTTTTTTTCTTTCTCGTCTACAATAAATTTGTTAATTATTTGACGCTTAAGAGACAAAAATTTAAACTAAACGTCTTTATATATCGTACGCATTTTTTGCTGAAAGAACAATTCACAATATTGACTAAGAAATAAAATCATTACACGTGCTATTAATATTGTTTTATTTTAACAATAGAACTTATTAAACTCAACAGAACAATTCAAACAGAAATGTTTTCTTAATTAAAAAAATTATATTCTTTTACTAAAAATTATATTCTTTTACTAAAAAAAAACTTTTTTTACATTAAATTATATTTGATCCTAATTGCATGTGTGACCTCTGCACTATTTTCGCATATTTTTCGTTTTAATTAAGTTCATGTTCAATCGCACATACGTATTTGCCGTAACGCGCTCTGTTCAACGTTTTGAGGATTTAGCTAAAAATTGGGCACTTGAACTTACATTTTATCTAATCAGTTAGTCTATGTAAATTACTTAATTCACCACCATCGTAATAAAAGATACCTGCATGTGCTACGCTTATTTACTTTATTTTCCGTTTTTTTCCCCGCTTCGACCACGAGGTCGCGCTCGAACAACCGATCAATCCGGACGGTCGAGCATTGTAACTTTACAAACGATGGTGCATCAGTGAGATTTACCCGCAAATCTCATCCCGAGCCAAGCCGGAAAAAAAAAAAAAAAAATGATTCGCCGATGTGAATGTGACACTTGAAATCCGTGTCGCGCTGCGTGCGATGTTACGAATAGCGTCGTTTTGGCTGTCATGTGATGGCTTCGCGAGTCATTAACGGTAAGTGTGACAGTGGAGTTTTTTTTATAATGGAAACGCTTTCTATCTCTTCACGCGATTGTTCCGTCGAGAGCAATTTAACGTAAAAATGGAATGCGCAAACGTTCTTCTCTAATTGCAAAGATATATCGAAAAAAAATTGTTTTTTATATAATTGTTCGATTTTAGTCAAAAAATTTATGTTTAACCGTTTAAGTTGAATATCTCTCGTTTGTAAAATAATTTTTTGTTTTTTCATATTTATCAATACGGATATATCTCATTTCACTCAATTTAACAACGGGGGCTGAGCTCGAGCAACTTACACGCTATACATGTCGTCGATATAATTAAAATCTTTATCGCGTATATATAATAATAATATATATATAATACATGTATGTATAAAGAGCGGGTTTAATAAGAACGGGCAAGGAATCATCGATCTTTCGAACGTCTCCGCAAAATCAAACGATAAGTCTAAAAAGCATAATTTGTTTTGATTTTTTCAGTTTTTGGTAACAAAACAGTGTTACTCTTACTACTCAATACTTTTGTTAGTATAACTTTGTCAATTACTTTCTTCTACTTGTAAGTTTGAACAATTTATTTACTTCACGTTGTTCTTTTTTCTCCCTCCCTCTCTCTCTTTCTCTTTCTTCACAGTCAGTTCGAATTTGAAGTGTTTGTGCGTTTGTACGCAAAACCGCGTTGTACGCAATCGCGCGGGATTTGCTCGGCAATCTTCGATTTCGACGGGTTTTTTAAATGCATTATTTTGAGTTTCGTCTCAATTCCTCGTCGTCGCCTGTCGCTTCCTATCGTGCAGCCAGTTCAATTCTAGATCTACAAGCGTAGAATTTGTTTTTTTGCTAGAGCTTTTGACTACACATTTACATCACAGCGAGCTATTAACGCTGAGCAGCTGCGAGATATTTGCTGCAGTTGCAACGATTTTCGCGAGCACAATCGCCGGAGAAACTTTAATTATATATTCTCTTGGGCGCGATATTAGCGCAAATGGGAACATTTGGCGTCGGAGAATTTAGCAATTTGTCTTAAATGGCGATTTATCTCGCGTTAGGAGCATTACAACCGAGAAGATCTCGTCCAACTGCACTAGACGACTAATGGCGGAAGACTTCGGCACACGCTATATAGTGTATAATAGACCTTACAATAAGTTACATCCGACGGACCATCGCCGTCGATATTTCTCTTCTTTCTTTTTCTCCGCGCGCGGTTAAAATTAGAGGTAGTACATATTATATATATCGAAAAGTATGTTCTCGTCATCAGCCGCTTGGAGTCGGGGGATTGTCTTGACACGTAAAACGACAGGCATATATAATCGATGAGCAATCGTAATTACTTCTATATATCATAAGATAATAAAATCTTAGGATAAGTCTTTAAAACAACAATTGGATAATTAACTTGTTGAAGTCGAGCGAAAGAGAGACTAGAAACTCGCTTTATCACTTTTTAACTCGATTAAAGTCCGTATGTCAAAAATACGAGTTTATTATGTGTATTTACGTAGTAGTTTTTTTGTTTTTTATTCAACGAAAAAGAGTGTTTATGTTTGGATACACGGGTTTTAATTTCAATGTGTCACGACGCGGAAGCGGCGGCGCATCTCGACGAGACGAAGCTCATTGTCATTTTAAAATAAGTTTATTAATTTTAAACACGGAATTATTTTTATAATATATATATGCGCAAGCACGAGACGTTCGACAAATCTCTCATCCGCCGAATTTTCCTTTTTTTTTTTGTTTTCGTCGCATGATCACTCTGTACATCTACACTACTGCAATATCTCTATGAACCTATCAACCTTCATTTAGTTAACTTGTATATTTGTTTAAATTGTTTTGTCTTTTTTTTCTCTTTTTCTTCTGTCCACCGTAACTACTCGTTTAATCGGAAAACGATTCGATTCGCGAAAGTCGACCTTAATCGTATATTACGTTGTCGTAAAAAGGAGATTTCAACGATTTCGTACAGGCGAGAAGTCTCATATCTAATGTTTTAATATTATTATTGTGTTATTATTAATAAAGTGGTAGTATTATTATTATTATTTATCATCGTTATTACTCGTTATCACTAACATTATCTTTATTATTATTAATATTATTATTATTATTATTTATTATTATTATTATTATTATTATTTCTTGTTTATATTACAAGAGTACACTTTACGTAACAGCCCCGCGCGTTTCAAGTTGTCGATTTTTAAAGGCGCAAATCACGATATAATGCCGCTTATCTGATTCCCTTCTTTTTGCTATCTTCTTTCGTTTTTTTTTCTTGTTTTGTTTTTTTTTTTTTTAATATATATATTTTATTATTCGCTCGTTTGCTTAAAGTATTCAGTTTGTACGAGAATTTTCATTGTCCACCGCCGCTCTCATCTAAGCTCCGCTAATTAATACGACAGAGAAAGATGTATGTAATCCAGAGAGATTTTTACGAGACCAGCTATTATATAAATTCCATATCACATCAAATCACACACATACACACACACATGCAAAATTTTTATATTACTCAAAAGATAATTTCGTATCCATCTTTGTCAAAGTGTTTTTTTTACAAACATTTCTCTGAAAAACATGTGTAAGGAAAAAAGTTATTATTATTATTATTTTTTTTTATATTAACTAAAACTAAAAATTTATTCTTTGCTTTAAAAATCTGCCAAGACTAAAAACCAAATGATTCGTGGCTTTAATTTTAATGCACGGCATTAAATACATACATACATTATGTCTCCCATCTTAAGAGTCTATCCGAACTTCTTACTTATGACTATTCATCACGATTATATTTCTCGACTGCGAGAGCGGCGGATCACGCCATACCCGAGTACGTTTGCTGCATTTTATTCTTCGTAGAACTGTCAATATGTCGAGTTCAAGGAGGTGGAAA
Organism: Pseudomyrmex concolor; assembly: GCA_014839585.1. Classification (NCBI taxonomy): domain Eukaryota; kingdom Metazoa; phylum Arthropoda; class Insecta; order Hymenoptera; family Formicidae; genus Pseudomyrmex; species Pseudomyrmex concolor. The sequence continues at coordinate 4,951 of QVOB01016985.1, read as the reverse complement.
CAACATTTTGCGTGAAGTGTGCGTCACGTTCCGCTTGTTATTTAATTTATTAATTTATTAAAAAACTTTACTCTTGTATAAGAGTATTCTTTGATGTTCGAAAATTCTCCGAGCTGAATTCTCAAAAATTCTTCGATTGGCAATTAATTCTCCTTATTCGATTTTTCGTCATAGAAATCGTGAGAAAGAAGCCACTTTAAAAATTATATAATTCACGTTTCCGATAATATCATATCGCGTTCGAGTTTTGTTTACCGTAAAATGGGCGAATTTACATGCGCCACGGCGAGAGAAAAAGATTTCAAAAACATTCAACGTGATGGGATATCGCTGCTGATTAATTAATATCAGCTATTATTGTTCTCCGAAATCTTTTTCTCTTTGTTATTTGCTTTTTAGTTGCAATACGTACAATACCAAAATTCCTGCGATTGTTTCGTTTATTTATACATATATATTTTTGTATATCTTATAATAAAGATACTCTAGCTACTTCCGCGCAAAGAGAAAAAACGTTTTTTTTGTGTTATTTCTTGCCGTTGTTCGCGGTGCGCTTATTTAATTTATAGGAAAATAAACCAGCAGTCGTTAGCGACGAATTACAGTGAGCAATTTTCTGTCTCCGACGTGAATTTCATTACGATATGTGTGATAATACACATTTACAATTAATTATAATTATAGAACAATTTATAGAGTCTCTTATATCAGTATCGCGTACTGTACGTATTTATTTATTTATTTATTTTTATCTATCTAATTGTTAAACACACTCTTCAATTACATTAAGATCACGCGTTTGCTTCGCTAACACAATTTTTTTTTTTGATACCCGTAATGTTCTAGGACTCGTAATCCACGTGTAATATCGCTGCTTCTATATTTAATTAATTTTACATCTGCGATATAATTAATTTCGCTATCGATTTGATACGCGCTTATTAACAATTGCGGTTAGATTCGAGCGAACAAGCAAAGACTTTAAAAAATAAAAAATAAAAAAAACAATTTACTCTCGACGCGACAGCGATAAAATAATTTGAACATAATGTGGCCATACTTCAAATACAAAACGTGTCTTACTGACAATAAATGTAAACAAATTGTTTATATCAGTAAGTCTTTGTGTTGTGATTTTGCAAAGACGTCTGATCTCTCGTCGTCTCAAATAAAAGTTTAGCAATTATAGACGAAATGAGAACGTGAAGTTTAGCCACATTTGTCTCTGTATGTAAAAAAAAAAAAAAAAAAACAAATGAATGATTTCTACTGTGTGTTCGATAATCATAATAAATCGACGTTGCTAGTCACTTTTCCACCAACTTGAACTACAGCAAACGTACGTAAAAAGGAACGATGAGGCCGGATGTCTTCCTTCGACGATGATAAAAATCACCGGAGTCACACGGCGATTTTTATCGCGTGCGAAAAACTGTACCGGCACTAAAATGTCGATGTTTCAAACTATACGTCTTTTTTTTCTTTTTTTGTTTTAGCAAATTTTTGGTTGATTTCGTGTTAACTAGTGACACAATTATTAATCGCGTTTTTCTCTCTCGTCTATATAATAATATATACTCTACTCTCCCCCCCCCTTATTTTTTTTTTGTTTTTTTGTTTTTTTTTTTTTAATCGTTTTTCTCGCCCACCAAAGATCAAAACACCGTTTCTTTCACGATTTTACGTTTATGCGTAATCCTGCCCACGCAATATGATCAACAACAATTTAACGATACTTTAATAATTTTTTAATAGTATTTATGTAAGAGATAACGCGCGATGTGATTGGTTGTCGCGTATCCGCTGCCGCAAAAAATGTACAATACGATTTGAGTTCGTCTCTCTGACATCTCGTCGACAACGTCCGTCTACGAGTCTGTACGTGAGCAAGAGTAAGGTTTCCATTCTTTATCGGTCGCCATCCTACATCGCTCTCTTCTTGCACGACTAGTCGCGACTCCGTCGCTTCCACAAAATTTTTTGTTTTTTTTTACCACAACTCTCGAGCATTTCATGAATTGAAACGAAGAACACACGTAATGAAATTTCTTAAATACGCTTAAAAATCACTTCTATTTTGTTGTTTCTTGTGAAAAACCAAAAAATTGTTCGTCACGATAAACGAATAACAGGAAAAAAAAGAATCTTCTCGGAAAATGAATCTTCTCACGCCACTGCGAACGAAAGTTATAGTTTATCGACCAACGTAGCTTGTTCTGTGCGCATTGTTACCTTTTGTGCTCACTTCTCCCGCATTCTTTTTCACAGTGTCCTTCGGATCTTCCTCGCGACTTATTCGAAAGAGTATTTATGTTACATGACCGTCACGTAAATTGTAGAGTACAAATCCCCCGTTTATTAAATCACCTTGTCGATTTTTTTACATACTAATGATACGGATAAAAAAATTCTTGGTTATTTAAATAATTACCTTGGCAGTTCGTCATGTGTTCTGAGAATGAAACATGTGCGTTTTATCCCAATAAAAATCCCAATCCTGTGTTCTCTTTCTTTGCTGTTGTTTTTTTTCTTTTTTTTCTATCTCTTTCAATTACTGTTTCATTTCTCTCGTTTTGTTTTTTTGAGCGCTTCTTTCGGTATCTCATAGAAAACTAATATCGATTGGCATATAGCAATCTCCGAATTGTTTTTTTAACACTACTCGTTTGTGGTTTTCTGTTTTTCCCATAAATATTAATCAAGTATTTAAAACGTTTTTTTTTGTTTTTTGTTTTTTTTTTTTTGATTCTATATCCACACTTACGAGCGCATATTTCTCATTTGAGTTTTCGAGTTTTACATTGTTTTGTATAAATTTATGTTGCTTTATATATATTTTATATGTGTGTATACATACATACATACATACATACATATATATATATATATATAGGTATACATCTTAATGCAAATTCGTAAAAATATTGCAAGACTTATTTGGACTGCCAGTCATCACATAATAGTCTTTTACTCCTAACAATAATAATTCCTGCATATATGTATATTCGGAGGTTTCTATATGAGATTAATTTTGGATTTTTAAAATTCACTGCGCAAAATTACGCTTCTGTGTGCGTGCGTGTACGTGTGTGTGTGTGTGTGTGTATCATTGCTCGCATAAATGTGCATGTGTGTACGTGTGTATGTATATGTATGTGTGCGCCACATCCTTAAGCAGTCGCGGAGGACAGAGTCGAAATACGATTTTCTCAATTCGATCTGAGTTACTCGTGTGTGAAAACTGAACTCTCTTACAAGATCTAATCGCTTGCTAATTCGTTCGCGAGAACGTATTTTCATTTATATAAAGTGGTGTTTCGTCACGTCAACTGCTCTCAGGGATGCGTGTAACAAAGTAACCAAGTGTGTGTGTGTGTGTGTGTATATATACATATATATGTATACATATATATATACACGTGTTTCTCGTTTCTTCGCTAACGCGCGCGATTCCCGCGCTGTCCAAAAACGGTGTATGTGTGTTTTTTTTTCGCTAAGGCTTTTCTCCTCACGCAGAATAATTAATAATTTTACGATAAAATTTTTACCGTAACTATTACGTTAATTAGTATTAAGACTATTATCGTTTATCTCATTATCGATAGCGTTATTATTTTTATCCCTTTGTTTTCTTTTATTGGTATTGTTATGTATATATTATAAAGAAAAACAAAGTTACTCCCCGTATTGCTTTCTTCCTAACGCGCAGATCACCAAAACGAAGCGGCATGCGAACCCGAAGACGTGCAACCTCGAGCCCGATCTGGCGGAGTTCGACGGCTAACGATAAAAACGTCGACGGCGACCGGCGCGCAATCCACGTCGGTCCCGGCACCACCGCCGGCAGACTGGCTTTTCTGAATCACGTGACGATAATATGCGGCGCCGACATCAGGACGGTGATGGTAGCGATGATGGTGAACAGAGTAAAAATGATTAGGCACATTCTATCGATCACCATCGCCGCGAACTTCCAGTCGTTCGAGATCTTCGTGCTCTCATCCCCGCTCTTCAGTTGATCCGTTATTATCTGAAAAAAAAAAAAAAAACGGAGATCGTCGCTTCGTAATAAGTTCTGTATCGATTTCGGTTGCGTTCGGATAACTTGCTTTCGTGCCAAAAAGCAATTTTCGGTACAAGAGCGAGCCGTTTGAACATAGTTTTCGTCAGTCTTGAAAAGACCACATGATATGCCACTGAAATATCATTAGATCACGACGCGTGTTACCTTGATCTCTTTCAATATTAGCACGAGCTCATAACGAGCATCCCAGAAGCTCGTGTTCTGGACTATCTCGACCGGCTGCGTTGACGCGTTCGGCGGAATTGGATGATGATGTGGCGTTTGCGAGATTCCGTGGGCGGGAGGAGGATACGGCGAGTGCGGCAACGGCGTCGCGTGCTGATGGTGCGGCGTCGTGGGCGCGCGGCTATGATGGTGATGGGGCGTCGTGTGTATGTGACTGCAGCTGTGGCCCATCGGATGAGCTTGATGCGGTCCGGGTGTGCTGTACACGTTGTTCAGCAGATTGTTGTGAGATGGCAACGCGTTGTCGTCCAAATCCAAAACGTTCGCCAGTAACGACCTGCTACTCCTCTGGTGGAGCTCTAGGTCACCGTATGACTTGCTCGCACCTGAAACACGTGTTTCAAAACACATTTTAGATAAATATAATTTGTACATGCAAAAAAAATTAATTCAACAATTCAAAAGCTCGTGACAATTTGCAAATAAGTAGGTATTAGAGTCGATACGAGCCTACACATACTGGGTGTCTGTGCAAATATAAATATATTTTTTAAACTAAGTAATATAAAATAGTCATAAGAGCCGTTCTCAGGATGTTGTTCAGAAATGTGTGTTTATATATATACGAGGGCGGTCCGATAAGTACTTAGCCTCACTGCCCGATGGTGTCAGTATCGCAAGAGAGATTACTATCGTGTAGTA
>QVOB01016984.1:0-12068 GCA_014839585.1 Pseudomyrmex concolor | reverse complement strand
TGGACATTTTCGGCATATAAATTTGCATTTTTATATTAATTTGTGTATAAGTATATATAATTATATATAAAAAATTTTTTACCGGGACACTCTGTCGGGAATCGCGAGAAAATCGAGACTGAGACTGTTGCAAAAATACTATTTCGGAAAGATCTAAAACTTGCAACGATACACAGAATATATAAGATAACACGCGAACATTTAAGAATATCTCAAACAATGTTTTATGAACCAAACGAAAGAAGATTAATGCACGTGGTTAGGTATTGCACAACCAGACAAGTGTATTGCAAATACACATCCGATTGAGCGTTTGAAAAAAAAATTTGAGAATTTCGTTTCAATTCTCTCAAGAATCTCTCAATTTCTGGACCAAAAAACTATTTTGTGTGTTTTGTATCTTCCGCAAACGATATTTGACTGAATGTTTTTAAAAAAGTAGAAACTAAAACGGTAATTCGTTTAAAGATCAAATATTTGTTTGGCAACAAAAACGTATGGGAGATAACAAATCTGCGTCTTTCAGATTTCAATGAAGACGCGAAAAGATCCTCAGAACCGCCATCGACGAAAAACAAAATCCCCCAAGTTCTGATCGCGCGGTAAACGTCACTAGAAATGTCATCTGTCATATTGCCACGAGATTCTCGTAACGCGCGAGTCGAATGTAAGCGTTTATTTGTTTGCGTGAAATATACGGACGTAGCGCGATGGAGAATCACGAGGAAGACGATTTGGACGAACTACGCTCCACGATCTACACGTTTCCCCCGAGCGTGCAGAATGTGATCGAACAGGTTAGACTTGTCACGAATTTGCCTGTCAAACTTGCTTCCCTTGTAATGACAGCTTGTATTTTTTTTTCTATGTTTGCGTCTTTGTTTGAGATTTTTTTTGACATTTTTAAACCTAGTCTAGCTGATGACATTTTATATCTGCACAACGTTTTCTGTATTTATTACACACATTTATTGTGTACTAATTATATTTTCTTTTTAGGTTTTGCCTAGCACCGACCCATTAGACCAGTCTAATTTCAATGTGGTGGATTACATAAATTCTCTGTTCCCTACCGAGCAATCGTTGTCGAATATAGACGACGTGGTGAATCAAATGGAAAGCAAAATACACGCTATCGATAAGGAAATAAGATCTGTCGTACGTGGCCAAACAAATGTGGGCCAAGATGGTAGAGCAGCATTGGAAGACGCGCAGAAGGTGATAAGGCAATTATTTATTCACATAAAGGACATAAAGGACAAGGCGGAGAAGTCCGAGGAAGTGGTCAAAGAAATTACAAGGGATATCAAACAGTTGGATTTTGCCAAGAGAAACCTAACCGCCTCGATAACAGCGCTGAACCACTTGCACATGCTTGTGGAAGGAGTCGATACTTTAAAGTACATGTTAGAATTTAGAAAAAAATGAATTTCCAATTTTAAAAACTCATTTGTCAATTTTGTATGTGATTGTTCCAGAATATTGACTCAAAAGAAACAATATGGAGAAATTATTTTGCCACTGCAAGCAGTGATGGAGGTGATGCAACACTTTAATAGCTACATGGACATACCGCAAGTGAAGCAATTATCTGATCAGGTAAGAATATAAAGTACGAAGTTTCGATATAATTTGTAATTGTTTTGAAAATAAATTGTTTTCTATTTTTTAATTACAAAAAAAAGGTACGACAGATCCATATCGAGTTGGCTCAGCAGATCACAGCGGATTTTAAACAGGCTTTTTCAGGCCAAAATCCAAAGCATTTCAGTCACTTGACGGAAGGATGTTTAGTGTTATCCGTGTTAGATCCTAAAGTAAAGTACGTATGTAACTATGATAAACCAATATAAATAATTGCATATAATAATGTAAAAATGTTTCACTCAATGGTTTCTTTGCAGAAAGGATCTGCTCGTCTGGTTTGTGAACATCCAGCTGCAAGAATACGCACATCTGTTTGACGAGAATCAGGATTTCGCTTGGTTGGACAAGATAGATCGAAGATACGCGTGGATCAAAAAGCATTTACTTGATTTCGAGTCCAAGTTCGGTTCGATTTTTCCCCCCGATTGGGAAATTTCTGAACGAATAGCCGTGCAGTTCTGTCACGTTACGCGCGAAGATCTCACGAAACTGATGAACAAGAGACGCAGTGAAATCGACGTTAAATTGTTGCTCTACGCGATTCAGAGAACCAGCAACTTCGAGTCGCTGTTGGCGAAACGTTTCATCGGCAGCACTTTGGAAGCTGTCGATACCAAAACTACGACGGTCAGCAAGGAAGTGACCGAAAAAGTTCCGGGGAATCCGTTTGAGGAAGAAAACGAGAAGGTACTTAGAAATTTGCCTACGGCAAATTTTTTCGAACTTTCGAATGTTACGTACGTGTACATACATCATTCGTGCATTTTCTCAGATCGAAGATGAAAAACCGAGACCGTCTCCGTTCGAAAATCTCATAAAGAGATGTTTCGAGCCGTATTTGAATATTTACATAGAGAGTTTGGATCGCAATTTGACGGATTTGATGGACAAGTTCGTATCGGATTCGAAAACGCAACCGCCGGGCGCGAAAGAATTCGACGGAATTGAGGGCCCGAGCAGCGTTTTGAGTTCGTGCGCCGATTTGTTCGTATTTTACAAGAAGTGCATGCTGCAATGCACGCAGCTCAGCACCGGCTTAATTATGCTGAGCCTCGCTGAGACTTTTCAAAAGTACTTGCGAGAATACGCGCTCAAGATTTTGCAGAATAACTTGCCCAGGTAAAATTTCGTTTTTTTTTTTTTTTTTCAAACTCTTGTGGAAATCAAAATATAAATTTTGTGGAATGTGTTTGTTTTCTTTTACATATTTCAGTGTTATTGTTGCAGATTCGGAGGTAGTGCGAGCATCGGCACTAGCATGAGCAACATCACACGCGACTTCAGAGACTTGTCGACTTCGGGTTTTATTCAAAACTTTCAAAGTTTTCTGAAAGAGGGAGAAACTACCAGATTTAGCAAAGAAGAGCAATCTCGCGTATGCTGGTGAGTGACTAGTTATTACTCCTCTGTCAAGAAGAACACAAACACACAAACGATTAAACAATTATATATAAATTTTTAGTATATTAACAACAGCGGAATACTGTTTAGAAACAACGCAACAATTAGAGAAGAAACTTCGCGAGAAAACAGATAGTTGCTATTCTGAGAAAATCAATTTGTCTCAAGAACAGGATATCTTTCATAAGTATGTTTTTCTTTTCACTTTTGTGAAACATGCATTTTTTGAAAGTAAATTTATTGTCAAAACTTGGTTTTTTTTAGCGTCATTTCTAATTGCATTCAGTTGTTGGTCCAAGATTTGGAAACAACTTGCGAATCAGCATTGACTGCAATGACCAAGGTACGTAGAACAGACGAAAATTTAATAAAAAATATCGTAAAACAAATATGTCACAACTTTTTTTTTTTACAGGTGCAATGGAGTTCCGTCGAAGTTGTAGGCGATCAAAGCAATTACGTTAACACTATAATAGCGCATCTTCGACAAACAATACCTCTTATTAGAGACAGATTGTCTTCTTGCAGAAAATACTTCACACAGCTCTGCGTTAAATTTGCTGAGTAAGAATTTTATTTCATGTGCACATATGTATGACAGATTTAAACTTTGTTCTCTACGTTTCTATCTACTTGTTTCAGCTCTTTTATACCAAAATTAATACAACAATTGTTCAAATGCAAGCCATTAAATGCTGTTGGCGCAGAACAATTGTTGTTAGATGTCCACATGTTAAAAACAGCTCTGTTGGATCTTCCATCCACGGGTTATCAAGTACAGAGAAAAGCTCCGGCAACATATACCAAGGTAATTTGTAATTTAAAAATATAAGAAAATTTTTGACCACACATACATATGTATACATTGGATTTATTCACGTATACATGTTAAAAACTATATCTGATTTTATTTGTCGCCTAGGTTGTGCTTAAAGGAATGGCAAATGCTGAAATGATATTAAAAATAGTAATGTCTCCAATTGAATCTCCCAGCGACTTTGTGAAGCAGTGCAGAATGCGCCTGCCCGATTTGCAGTCTACAGAATTTCAAAAAATCTTGGATATGAAAGTAATTTTCCACGCAAATAAAATCGTCAATTAACTGTAATCATCGTTTGTAGACAAAATGTCATGAAAAATTGATATATTCTAGGGATTGAAAAAAACGGAGCAGGTTATACTGCTCGAGCAATTTAAACAACCTGAGAACACGGACACCGCGTACGCTACAAAAAGTCACATAGTGCACGACAGTCCAGAACACGAGGCTGGAAGAATCAAGAGACTGGAGAAACTCATAAAGAAAAGAATCTGAACGTGCTAAATGTCGCGATATATTTGTACATATTAAGAATTCGTATTCTAAGCTGTAGAAAAATAATGTAAAATATCTTTATATGTAAAATAAATAAAAATACCAGCATGGAAATACAACGAATTAAATACATGTAAACATAATTTTCTTATCTTTTATTTTTAGATTTGTAATCTCTGTAAAACAAATATAGTCAATGATGTTAACCCTGTTTCTGCGCGAGCTCCTTGGCTTTAGCTTTCTCTAATTTAGCTATTCTCGCTGCAGATTTGCTTCCCAAGATACCACCGCCCCAATGACGCCTGATCTCGTCATATCGATCGTTGAAATTCGTCTTGATAGCTTCCACAATCTTTGCAAAGTTGGCCCTGTCGCCAGAATCAACCTGAAAACAACAGTAATGTTATAGCAATATTTTGTATTCAAGTATGTTAATCGAATTTCAAAAAAATTCTAAAAAATATCAGACATCTTGAAACTAATCACAACTAATCATTGGATTGGCTCTGGTTGTATTCATCATATAAGAAGAAAATTAAATTGATGCAACTTATATAAAATTTTATACACACCTGTGTAAGAGCAATTGCCGTGCAGGTCTTGCGTCTGACCAGACGTCCCAAACGTGCCTTGCCTTTAACAATGCAATACGGCACACCCATTTTACGGCACAGAGCAGGCAGAAATAATACAATCTGCAAGAATAAAAAAATTGAACAGATTAACATACATTGGTTGTCTGTATATAAAATACAGTTAATGCACAAACTGTAATGGTATCAGGTGTCAATGTCATCTTTTACACAAAAACACTTATATTTTTGCACTCAGGTGAAGAAATTCAAACATCATGTATAACAGAATTAAATATAAAAATATAGAAAGATCGATCAAAACTCACTTCAATAGGATCGACGTCGTGTGCAATAACAACGAGTTGGGCTTTCTTTTGCTCCACCAAGGTGGTCACGGTGTTAGATCCACTTCGAATAAAATTTGGCTTTTTTGGAGTATCTTCTTTCTTTGCCGAGATCTTTGCTTCAGCTCTTGCCTTCAATCTTGCCTTCTTCATGGCTGCTGACTCTGGTCGATATTTTTCTAATACCTTGAACAGCTGCGTAGCTACAATGATAAATCATTATACTGTCATATGCATTTTTATATAACCCACTTTTAATCTTATAAAAATTCTATAAATTGTAAAACTCACCTGTTTGCTTGTCTAAAGTTTGAGTAAACTGATTAATGGTTGGTGGAACTTTTAATCTCTTTTGCAATACAGCTCTCTGACGCTGAATACGAATGTACTTGGGCCATCTTACAAATCGACTGAGGTCACGAGCAGGCTGAATGTCCTGGCCTGAATTTCAATAAACTAATGTTTCATATCGCATGTAGCATGAGTGCGTATCATTTTATTGTTTTAAATTATTAACTGAATAATCATCACTACAATTCGACTAACCAATGCCAAAGTTGCGAGTTCGTTTTTCGAACAGCGGATTGGTAACCTTCTTCGGTTCAACCTTCTTGACTGCCAGAGGTGCAGCAGCCACCTTCTTTCCTACCTTCTTCTTTGGCTGTAATTAAAAAATTAAAATAAAGAGTAACAATAAATGTATATTGATCCACACTTGTTTGTTTAAAATATTCTCTCGAGAAAAAACAAATTTTCGACTTATAGGTTACAAAAGAACACGCCGCAACGTGGTACATCGATATTTATCGCCAATTAAATTATTCGACAAAAATATTAATTGTCTAGAATGGTTTAGCCTTCTCACCTTCTTTTGAACCATCTTCTCAACTAGAAATCGAAACGATTTCTATAAATATTATCCGATGTAAAGATCAGTACTCCCCAATGAGTACGGACGACAATATAAAAAAGGAAGTTACAAAGGTTAGCGGTTAGCGTTGCCACTGAAGTGAAAACGACGCCAAAATATCCCTAACACAGTAATTTCTACAATGTTCCTAGGCCGCGGTGCCGCAAACGCCTTTACGGAAAATCCGCGCGCGAAACGACGATACGAGTAAAAGACTAGACGCACATACGCACTTTTATTGCGAATGTTCAAACATGTTCAAATATCTCTCTAAGAAGTAAAATAAACGCGAATATAATTCGTAAAATTTTATTCCACCGTGTGAAAAATACGTTAATGTTCACATGCACACTCAACGATCAGGGTGTTTTTCCACCAGCGAATGTTTTTGTTTTGACGCTCGGTCGAATCGGTCGAGACTCGAGCGACTGCTCTACCTTCTTCACCACGTGATTACGCATATGGGGTGGGAAAATCCACTGCGCTACTCACGGCGCAGCCGGTTGCGCCGGCGCAATCCGCGCGTTTATGGCGGTTCATTTCTCTTCAAGCGCTTGGCAGTCACGCACGTTTTCGAGTTGTAAACGTTTCAAACTTTTGTTTATCGGATATACCGTTATTGTAAATTGTGGCGAATTGTTGTGCAAGTTTAACGTAATTTTCTTCTTTATTAATTAATGTAAAATTCATTTTGCGCGTATGTACCGCGTAATCGCTGAATATCGTTTTCGATCTTGTGAGATCAACTTCTTTATTTAGTAAGGACACTTTTTATTTTATTTCATTAATCTCTCAGATACATATAAACTGTTTTAAGTCTTTGAATATATTCTTCCTGCTATTAATCGAAATGCGTCTAATTGTTTTTTTAGTCCCGCGAACAGCAGTTTGCGGTATCGGAAGAGCCTTTTTTCGGCAAAATGCTGGCACAAAGGTATTTGAAGTGTTATAGATATTATATGTAAAAGTATCAAATATAATTGATTTCTCCAAGTTTCTTATCTTACGTTTAACGATAGAATTCTACTTTTGTCGTTGCAGAGTGGTGTTGTAGCAGAAAATAGGCAGCGTCTGTAAGTAAGCATTTAGGTAATGAGTTTCATTTTAAATCAGCGCAATAAATATTTTTGCACGTTCATTTTGCGAAGCGTCGAGAAAAACAAATACTTTTTTTCTAAACGTAGAAACACAAAATATTTTTTCCAATGAGTGTTTCGAATATATATATTTTACATATTCATAGAAATTAAAGTATAATAAATAGAAGAGATAAAACTTTTGAAATATTTTATATCTTTCTCAAAGATATTGATTCATTTTTTCTAAAAAGAATTTAAAATTTATTTAATTCACGAATCTATTTTATTATATCTTATAGTTATTCCTCGACGATTCATTTTCAACATATAACGAACATTTCATTTCTTTGGCGTCGAAAAAAAAACCGACGCTCCAAACCTCGCAAGTTGCGAGAAAATCGCGCGATCGCGGTCGTGTACGCGGTTTTAGATATCGCGATTTGTTGTAATTTTTATTTTTGCATTTTTGTTTTTTAATTTTTGTCGACATTAATAATCATATCGATTAAAAAGTATTTTACGCGAGTCTCTTTACACTAAAGATAGAAATGTTAGAGATACATTTTTGAAAAGTATATCAGGAACAAAAACAATCAACCAATATTTATTTACTTTTAACGAATTACCACGATGTTTGATTTTGTCGAATATACGCGATTATTAAGTATATATCATCGTCATATTTATTCCGTTAAAGTGCGAAAAGAAGATAAAATACGCGACAAAAAGTTTCATGTGGTAATTGTGATCGTGTTTTATTTCAACGTTATTTAAATGCAAAGATATCGAATTTTTACGTATACTTTTGACGTTGTTTTTTCGATTTGTTTCGTCTGTCGTTTCATTTTCGATATGAACGATTTTTGCAAGAAAATTGCAAATTAGCGCTTTGTTAAAGTCACGGAGCAAAACATTTCGCTGTGCGGATGAAGTGAAAGCAAAAATTGCGAGACTTTTTGCAAAGAGTTCGTGAAACAATCTGCTTTGCGTGAAGTATATACGCGACAAATAAATATTATAATAAATAAAAAACGCAAAGTTCATTCCGTATTAAAACAATGAATAATAAATCTTTGCTTTATTTAATCTTTAGCTTTGCTTACTCTTTGTTAATATAATTCAGTTTCGAAATCGACGCGATTATTTTATGATTTCACAAGATTTTACAATTTATATTATTTTCGCGTGCTTTTTAGTACTTATTTCTCGTATGCGCTACACATCCTTTACTTTTGCTCCTAAAAACCAAAAACATATTGAGAAATAAAATTTCTCACTTTATTATTCTTTCCTTTCCTCATTTACTCTGTAGAGTTTTTTAATATTAAAACGTAAAGTACAGACTTGCAAATAAATTTTTAATCTGTAAACTTTGTTTACGATTTTAACTGAAATTTTATATTTTACTTTTTACAATTGATAGTATAATTTCGCGTGTGGTTTAAATTATTACTTAACTTTTATCTATTAACTTTTCTAAATATAATATTATTATAAAGTCAATCGCGATTTCACGGATTTCGCGTCGCATTTAACCACCGGTAAGGTCAAACGTGGTCCCGCGTCGTAGGACTACGATCATCTCGTCGTGAGAGCGCGTATCTTCGCATCGTGGAACAGATATGTAAGTTTCACTACATGAGACAGAAGAAACTGAAAATACGTCGATAAATGTCGAGGGATTACGCGAAAAAATACCTATATAAGTTGGATTTCACAAACAATTTGTTGTTTTCAGTGGAAAAAAAACTTGTAAGAGAAAGAGTTCTTTATTGCAAAAAGTATTTATTACAAAAACACCATTAGCAATCTCACCATTAAAGATCCTCATTAAAAATCTCTACGCGTATTTAGCCAGATACATAAAAAAAGAGTGCAATCAGATATCAATTATTTCCTTTACCGTCTGATTATACTAAAATCTACATATTGTGAACAGAACATTTGATCCAAATAATTGAATGAACATACAGTTTCGTTGTTTCATATTTGCATTATTACTGAGTATACTCGTAACGAAAACAAAGTGCGTTATTATTACATATAAATTGCGCAACTTCTTATAATAAAACAAAAATTTGTCATAAGAAATATACGTAAATATTTGTTTTCATTACCATATCAAACATAATAATACTTTAATTAGAATTTAAACAAATATCTCTGATGTAAAACGTATCTAAAAATTGCTTGATAAAATATCAAGGTTAAACTTATTAAACAGAAAAGAACGACTCATTACGCTATTACCGGAATATACGACAAGTGATACTTCACTTGCGTATCTTGATATACATTAACATAGAGAAGAACATTTTTTTTTTACAATCGCACATATTTGAATTAACATGCTTAGTAAAAATGAACGATAATATATTACATACATATGGTAACTCTTTTGCTCATTAACGTGCTTGTAATAAACCATAATTACAGTAAATGGAACGCATTCATTGTAATCATTCACGGTTTATCACAAGCTACATACACAAGCAAATGCTTTTGAGGTACCATGCGTTTAGTATTGGTTAAACGTGTAAAATAACATGCATAATGTAAAAATATGCTCTCTGCATTTGCAGGTTCTTCACTTTTCGAGATCGGAATTATGTATAATCTCTTCGGCTAGCGAAAGAATTAAAACATACGTATACTAATAAATAAAACTTGTGTTGTTTAATATGTTATTCAATATCTGCAAAATAGTTTAAACGGTGATTGGTTTTTATTATATACTACATATTGTAAAAATAAATAGTATATACTATAAGAAATACGCGCGGATATAGCTTGTCCTAGAATAAATTCACCATAATTATGTTATACTAAAATCGTCATATTGAACATGTCTAAATCCTTAGATTTAAAACAAGTGTTCAAATTCATTAAAAAAGTATAATGTCGTATCCGATAAAATACAAGGTTTTGCTTTTATAACAAATTGAATCACTTTCAAACTCGAGGTTATAGGAGCAAAAAGTTGGAAAAAAGTTATCTTATTGTTATTATCTTGCATTTATCTATGAACGTTTTTACGTTGCTACACGGAATTTGACAGAATAGCAAGATAGTTAGTTATTACATGGCCAAGAAAAATTAGCTACACATATTGAGAGTTTTTGTTTTAACGACACGTTTTGTTCATTAAACAAAAATTTCAGTGAACTCAGCAAATTGTTCTTGCGGCCATATAATAGCAAAACTATATTTTCCGTATAGATTGATCAATAGATCGATGTGTATGTATGACTATTTAAAATACATAATTTTAGGCATCATGCGTGTCTCTTAATTACGATTTATATAAAACGTTTTCTTCTATACCTACGAGTTTGGTGCACCTTTAAATTAGCCTTGGTTGTAAATACTTCTTGACATTCACCTCACTAATCAAATCTAATCTTTAAATTAAAATGAATTGTAGATAATACTTGATACATTCTTCTTTTTCATGACGAAATGCTTCTTCTTCGGAATCGAAGCTAGACGGACAGTACTGAAAACAAAAATCTTAAAATTATTATTTTACTGTATGTATTGAATTTTTTTAGTTGATGTCGCTAGACATAGATCGATATAGTGCACTCATTATTATATTAAATAAAAGTTTGTAAAAAACATGCGTGTGCGTTACTTACGAAACATATAATACGGTTTTCTCTTGTGATAAAATGTTCTTCTGTAAGCGTACAGTCCGTGTGCGAAAATAGTTCATAGGCCGTTAATAATCGTTGACATGTAGTACATGTGCATGATCTCTGTAAATAGGTACATTATTTCATAAATTTGTAAGTCACATAGTATTGCGAAGATTTTGTCGAACATCTTAATAACAAAATAATGATGTAACAATAATATTTTACACTATTGACTTGTTCTGTTCATCGTACACCGATATTTAAAAATATTTTAAACAGATGTTTTTTTTATATGTACAAGAAATGCGTGTATAGGTATTACTTACGTGAAATAGATTTGGTGCTTCTGATAATAGAAGTTCGAATATATCTAAAATAGGGATCTCAAATGTATCAGTATGCAAAGAAAGGTTCTGACTTAACTGCAATTCTTCATGAATTTGTCGTCCAGATGATACTGAATCGTCTCTTTCGTATGTCTTGCAAAAAAATAAAAAAATAAAAAAATGTTATGGTAATGTTTTATCGTTAACATGGTTTTATCTGTTAACACTGCTAATGTATATCGATATATCAAGTAGTATTGCGAAGATTCCGTCGGATATCTTAAAAACAATAATGATGTAACGGTAATATCTTACACTTTTGACATGTTCTATTCATTGTAGATCCCCCTCCCCCGATATAGTATATTTAGAAATATTTTAAACTGATATTTTTGTTATAAGAAATGCGTGTCTATTACTTACGTCAGATAGATTCAGTACTAATGTCAGAATTTCGTCTGGTAATTCTGATAACTGATTTTGATCTGTAGAGGTCACGAATGTACCAAGATTTTCAGAAGACGAAGAAAGGACCTGACTTGAAGGAACCTGACTTTCATGAGACGAAGAAAGGCCCTGACTTGACTGCAATTCTTTATGATTTTTCTTAGTCGGTGCTAAATCGTCCCCTTTGCATTTCTTGAAAAAAAAAAAAAAAAAAAAATATTGTTATGGTAATGTTTCACCGTTAACATGGTCTGTTAACCCGAGAAAAAATGGATTAAATTTTTTTTATTTATTTATTAGATCTAACTTATATCTACCAAGATAAAAAAAATGGAAAAATAGATCTAATTAGATCTAAATTAGATCTAAATAAATATAAAGTATAT